>FAPJ01007437.1:0-41695 GCA_001485985.1 Heliconius ethilla aerotome | reverse complement strand
AAATAAATAAATAATAAATAAAAAATAATAAAAGAATCGTCCAACTCCGATGAATTACAATTTTTTTAAGCTTTACCTAGAACTAGGACGTAGTGTTTGACCACACCGTTCCCATTAAAACAATTCCCAGTTTTCTGAAAAGTTGGCGTAGTCGCGCAAGTCGACGCCGCGTTTTGCCTTGTGTCCGTGTATTGATGAAATACATTGATACAATTAATTTTACTTAAGAAACAACTGATTTGCTATATATACAAAATATTTAATACGTTCATATTAATGCACTTGATATTTTTGTACCTTAAAGATATCAAACGTTCTTGTAAAGAGGCTAATGTTCAAGCACTGTTCTCTAGCGTAAGTACTGCTCTAGAAAATTATAATAAAATAAACTCATTTTCTATATTTGGCTATCAAACGTATTTTAGATATCAACGTGTTTCAGCATTATCTGCCTGTATTGTCAGTTACCTAACTGACAGACAGACTGTAGTACAGACTTTCACAAATAGTAAGGAAATTAAATACATTTATTAAATCTATTACTATTTCAAATTATCACTTATTCGCATAAATAAAGTTTATATGTATATAAAAGTTTACAAAGCCATCTTTTGTTACAGTTCTCTAAATAAAAGTAACTTGTCAAAAATTTAGTCTAAAAGATATGTAGGCTGTAACAAATTCGTTTTACAACCAATGGATAGTTAGGTAAGCCATGAGATTTATATAAACACAAAAACTCCCTGACAATATGATATAAGAAATTGTTGCGAGTGGACTGCGTTTCCTGATTCACAAAGATACAAATAGCTATGCGTTACGTTTTGATGTACGGAAAGATATTTTTACGAAATCGTATATGAATGTCTTAACTATGTCTTTATAATAATTATAATTACTCGTTGTCGCCCGCAACTTTCCTTGCCTTTAAAACATAGAACATCCCGCAAATTCCGGAGGAATTTCGGAAAATCGTCTTTTAAGGCATCCCTCCACAAACCAAATATGCAAAATGAAATTTTTGTAGTCCAGTAGCTTAGTCTACGCGGAGTTTGTCAGTCACTAGATAACGGTAGCGTATTATTTATATATAAACACCCGTAATTAGGCAAATTAACAATTTCGTAATCGAACTGTAAATCAAAGAGTAAGAATCGTGCACATCCTGCTTATAACTGGCTCTACCTTTCAAAACCACACTAAATATTCCGCTGTCAATCATAACTTCCTGGCCTCGCCGATGATGGTGACGAGGCTGTAGTCTGTGCCACTAAAGTACTTAGATAATTGACACTTTTATTGCAGGTTTATTGGCACAAGAAAATTATACTTATCACGTTGAACTAATTGGATTACGTCGGTTAATTTGCTACATTTCGGTTCGTGATTTGTTTTTCTTATTAAATAATACAAGTTGTACAGCGGATATTATAATTTAGTTGAAACTAGGAAAAGGTTGACAGCACTTCAATCGTTAAGTCGGAAATTTTCGAATTTATTTTCCAACAAGACTAGTCTAGGATATTTACAAATGGAATAAAAGTAACACCTTATTTTTAGGTTTTCGTACCTTTGAAGGAGAAAAGGAACTCTTATAAGATTTTATTGTCCGTCAGTCTGTCTGTCAAGAGCCTTTATCTCAGGAAATCCTGGAGATATCGAATTGAAATTCACACCATATACTCAGATCTACGACCCCATAATTTCCTGAAAAAACGTGTTTATTTAAAAAAAAAGGAGTGCGCTCACAGCTACATTTGTAAAAGATTCTCTTCTTCTAAGAGACACATAAAAATAATTAATTAATTAATCATAACCCAAGTCAAGTGAAAACAATAATAATTTTAAATGAAGTGTTTACCAAAGAAAGCATGGGAATCACGCCAATAATAAAATACATCCGCGTTAAAGATATCGCGTCAAAGATAGAGATGCAAACAATGACGGAGATGGTTATCTCTTGTCCTGATAAGCTGTGAATGGAAACTGTGGTTATCGTAAACTATCTAATTTAATAAATTCAAAGTTTGAGCATTCGCTTTTTATTGCTCTATCCGTTAGAAATGGAATTATGTAATTTTTGTATTATAACTGCTCAGTACTTACATTGTATTGCCTAAGTGTTAGTTTAGGCTTCACGACGTTGTGCTTAAAGTAGGGTAGAAAGAGTGAGCCTAGAGTTAAGACACTCTGTTACCCATTTTTCCGCTCAGTTTTCGAAACATTGAAGTTGACTAGTTAGTCAACACTATCTAGTTAGCTGGTTACTAGAGGAAATTAAAATAATTTGCTCTTTCGAGTGAGAATCGAACCCACACTTGTCGCGCTTACACAAATAACGAGGGTATATTTATAACATTTTAAAATTGGCATTAAAAATATATAAAAGTTTGTACATTGCGGGATTCAATTTGGCGACTTTTGGAAATATTCCAAAAGCTCTAGTCAATTAAGCCATACGTTCTTATACGTGTATTCTGTATTTATTATACGTTTTGTATTTATTCCATATCTGACTCATATTTAAGAAGAATAAATAATAATTAGTTGCAATGAAATAGCCGGCAATATATTTGATTATCCCAATTATTTTAAGTGAAATAACTTAAAAATTATATTATATTACAATAGTTTCACTATTTTTTGTGTATCTATAGTTAGTTAGCAAAAACAACACGGTACATCCCTATTACAACAAAAATATAGCACCAACTAGTAGATAAGTCTCGTTGAAGTCAGTATAAGGAGATTACATAAGTAATTCTAGTACTTAAGTGAGCTCCATAGCGAAATTGAAATTCTAAAGTAAACTATGATCACAACTTACAAGGCGGAATAAATCTCAGAGTAAAGTAAATAGCGAACTCGTTATGTAGAACTGAGCTGGACAGACAGACATCCGTCCCATGAAGGAAATATAAATCAAGAAAGGATGCCGATGTTATATAAATGTGGAGAAGAACTATTGTTGATGAATAAGAATTTGAAATGGGAATTGGGTTAATATTACTACACTGAGTTACGCAGTCATATTTTAAAGTTTTAATTTATTTTTGTGCCACCCTGTAATTTTTTATTTTTGATTTCTTTTCGTTAAAATAGACAGTTCTAATAAAAAGATATTAAATCTTAATTGGTAAATAAATTTACTATTTTAATAACTTTTAAAAATACATAAAAAAAGTCTCATTACATTGTTTAATTCTAGCTATTTACGGATATGGTCAGTTGTTTATTTGACCAAACCAAAAAAACATTTCCTCAATTAGACTAATATATAAATTTAAACAAATTCATCCTTTTCTAACTATAAAATAACAATGTTTTTTAATATTTTTCTTATCAACATCATATATTAACCTAGATTACAAAACAAACCCATGTTAGGCTCAGGGCTGAGACAATGCTATTGCAAATTAAGCAGTACGTGCGGCACTAATGGCTGGTATTTGTTGGTACTCGGCCCTGACTGTGATATATGCTGACATCGTGTGGGAAAATTATAAACTAGCGATTTATTACCGTGAAACGGCTATGTCAATGTAATGAAGTGTACTGTCGTACTCTATTATGTAAATAACGATGATAGAACCGCCTGGTGCCTTGAAAACGTTATAAATCCTTTTGGCTATTACTTTTGTATATTATTATCTCGATAATCAATCTTTTTGATAGAAATATTCACGACGACGGTTGAAAAGTAATTGTTTTGTATGGATATTGATAATTTATTTATTTGCATGCCTATCTGTGGATAAGTTGGTTTAACGCAATCAATCATTTGGACCTACAGATGTGAAGTTCTTTACCGCTTTTATGTAATTCTATTTACCTTTTTGTGGTTGCAAACACCCACTTATACGAATATTTGTATGTATTAACCTCAGTCAACCTTTTATATGTCAAGCACCCTAACGGGAATGGAACCCCTAACCGTCGCATTAACAGTCAAACGCTTATACTACGACCACAACGGCTTTAAAGTTTAATTAGTACTGAAATTAAGTGAAATTACACCTAGAGTCGCTTTATGCTCATTACTTTCACTACGACGACCTTCATGGACCTTGCGCTCCTAATCTCGCGCCCCAAATGCGGATGCTCTATCATTGATCGCACTTATATAATGCTTTTAAGTTTTATTGTAATAAAATTTGCTAATGAATTACTTAACATTTTGATGCATTACTTTTAATTTAGATTAATATATGTATTCTTAAAAATCTCTCAAACGATATATTTTTATTTATTTTGAGATTTTATTGTTAATAGTTAGGTCAAACTCTACTTTTATTTGCCGAATAAATATAAACTCGAAGGAGTGAGTATGTACCTTAATAACCCCAGTCACATCATTTAGGCATTATCTATAGCAGTCTCTTTGGTTACGACATACCACTTTCGTTTCATACATCGTCCATGCTTTGTAACTTTCAGTATCATTGAAACGTACATTGTTACCAATGTCTACATGCTTTTTCCTAATGCATACTCTGGGGAATGATTTTTTTTTTATTTTTTAAAGAAGTTTTAAAATTAGGCAGAAAATTTAATAATATTAGATTTTTTTTATGGAACAAGACGAAGGTTCCCTCTTCTGTTATGTGGGATGCAGTAAAAAAAGATCAAAACCATTAATGAGAAATTCTTACATTTGATAATATTTTTAACTGTCTAATCAAATCGTATTATGCAAGTTATTAAATAATATAATACAATCTCATTATAATACCCGATATTACAGGCACGTAAAACACGAGTCTAGAAATGAATTTGCTGTCGCATTTAAATTGCAAATGTTCGCCTACAGTATCATCTAGTACAGTATCATCTAGTTAACTTTTATGATCGTGGTAAAGTAAGCTGGAAACGAGGCTGTGTTCTTTTAAAATAACTTTAATCTATTGTTGAAAAAGTAGGTATCGATATTGATATTGATATATAATTTTATATATTTTTTTCATTATTTTTATTGTTAAAGAATACAATTGCAACAATCATAAGAGTTATTATTATCAAAATAATAAGAAAGCAGGGAAGTTCCAAGATATTGGCTGCACGTACTGTAAATAATAAATTTGAAATTAAAAGCAAAACTTATCCTTATGGATGAATGGATAATTCTAATATAAATAATATAATTAGACATTTTCTTAAGGAAGTGACTCACCGTGACTGCACCTGACCTTCAGTCTTTCATACTGTTTTATGTTAAACAAACCAGAATGCGTATATACTCGTAAATCCGGATAGCACGAGGTGTGGTACTTTGTTAAAGGTTAATTTATATATTAGATTTAGTACTTATGACTCATATAAAGAAAATAAAAATGTAAATTCGTGAATATTTTGCATTCAGAAGATAAAAATAATTGTAATAAATCACTTAGGTGGTGGGTATGGTGTTGAAAAATACCGCCTTCCTAGTAAGAAGTCCAATTTCATAACACTTTGTAAATATTTCAAACAAACATCATTCATAATATTTTTATTTTAATCAATATGAAGGTATAATTTATTTATAAAAATTCTATTAAGACTGCAGAATTACATTTGTATTAAGGAAAAAATACTAAATACCTCTCATCTAGAGTTTGCAATATATAGAGTCGATAAAAAAAACAGCAAATGAAGCGTCGTCTTTTTATAGTAGTCTTACTAAAACTGTAATAATAATGGCTGTTAAAAAACAAGTTTTTTTACTTATAGTTTAATTAATATTCATTTTTTAGTTTAAAGCTGTATCTCATACCATGGTAGGGTAGTCAGAAGGTAGGGTAAGGCACTCCGTTCTCCACATTCAACAATTATCAAATTTATATCAAAAGGATGATATTTCTTAACAGGTTATTTTATATACATAAATATGTGATACAATTCACCTTTTCAAATTAAAAACGGTATAAAGTTTAAATGTAATTTGAACCGTTATTGTCGAATTAACTAGATAATTTAATTTTTTGAATGGAAGTTCATTTCGATTTCTTATTCACTTTAATATGCACTTTCTTTTTATAATGTTCGATGTTTGAGTAGGTAATAATGAGAATACGTGTTAAACAAATTTTGCAAAGAGTAGCAAAGTATTATTTATAAAATTCAAAATGGTTTCTTATTAAGATGCTCTATATTTCTGACCAAGATCTCTATAGAATGAAATTTCATAGAATATTGTATATTTGAAATACGTTACAACTGGCCGTAGGTCATTTAGTAAATATTTAAGTACATATAAAGCTAAGTATTTGTACATATAATTACCATATATCTTAACATATATTAATACACCACCAATTAAGCTATTGCTTTATCTATCTTCTTCATAAATTTTAGAAAGAAAGATATAAGAAAATAAAAAAAAACAACAATAAATAAATAGTCTACAATCATTCATTGTTAATATAATATTATAACCCGTAGCCGTATTACATATACTTACATCCGGTTCCTATTTCATAATTCACACGTCATAAACTCATACTAGCGTAAATTTAACAATCAGTGACAGTCACATCAAATACGAGAGGAATAAAAGCCCCCACACGAATAATACTGAAGCCTGACGAGGTTCAGAACAGCTAAGCCAATACTATCTCTCAAATCAACAATCACCTGTTGTTATTTGTATTGAAAAGTAATCAATCAAATTGATACTTAAAAATAAAACATTTAAATAAACATACTTTATGATACATTTATATAAAGTTCATAATAGTAATTAAAAGAAGCTTCCATATACTGGTAGTAAATCTCGATAGGATCTGAGCGTGACTTCTGGTCGCAATAGCATCTTTGATCTTTGATGCGAGCGTCGATCGTCTATACCGAATTATACGGCGCACCGAAGTCATTAGCGGAAATAAATAATAAAATAAGAAATAAATTGCTTCTTCACAACATCGGGTGATCGGACTTGCTGAAGGTTATTTTTTAACCATCTCGCGGTATAACGTTCTGTAATAAAAATAAGACATTATCGTGTACGATAAGTTCGCTTTCTTTCCATTCACGTTTATAATATTTTTTTTGTATGACGATAACATAGCTAGTGTCTTATTTTGTAAGTGTAGAGCAAAGTCACTCCTTTTTCTTCGCTTTAGAGACGTTGTGTATAGATATAGTTGAAAGAAGATTTTTGTAAAAAATATTAAAATCTAGGCATAGACAGTCTGCTCTTCACGGGTAATGGAACTTGACGCAGCGCTCTTTCCTGCTAGAGAGAGAGAAAATAAAAGTAATTCCCCGATCTGAAAGAAATCGAATCCACAATTATCGTGTTTACAGTCAGACGCCGTTTGAAGAAGGAACGCGAAGCTGTCAACTATTACGCCCATAGTCTATCATTTATCCAACGCGCTGCGTTGAAGGTCATAATTTAAAACCATAATAAATTACTAATGTGAATTAAAAAAATATAATGATTCTTATTAATTACTTAATATTACAGTATTATAAACGTACAGGTGATTAATTCCAAATGTTGCTTCGCTTATAATTGCATAAATTAAACTTGATTATAACCTGTATTAATGTAATTGATAACTTTATCCGGTATCGTTATAATAATTCAAATCGATAGTTTGGTTAGGCAAAAGCGACGGCGTGTGACGGTTTGCCAATCAAAGGTAGAAGTAGAGTCGGGTATCAAATATAATGGTAAAATAACAAGTATAGCACTAACTAAAGCGAAAGTGTTCATAATGAATTGCACCTCGGGCGATACACACATACACCATTGACTTCCAAACATCAAATTGACGCTCATTTGACACTCTTGTATTTAAATGTTAAGTTCTGTGATTGTAAAAACAACCTTGTACATCAAATAATAAAGTAATATTTAGACAAACATGCGCACAGGAACTGGTAATAGATCTACGCTAGAGTTCACTATCGTTTGTCGTTTGAGACGATTGTGCGTACACAAGCGACTCAGATCGCTGTTGATTATTTCATACTGACAAGCAAATTAGCCAATTCTTTTGTCTAGCTCAGACATATTAACCGTGATACGTGATTGAAAGAGTCCAGATAAGGAACCTGACGTAGTGTTCAATTAAACAGTTCATTTGATCTTATGAATGAATGGGATTGTGCGGAGATATGACCAGGTTGTTACCCAATGTTGGTTAACTGGTGAAACTTTCTTTAATCGACAACACATTGTCGAAAAGATTGTTTTTGTTTACGATTATAACTTTCACATTAGAAAACACATTTGTTTTTATTGTAATATTAAAGACTAAAACGAAAATCTAAAGAAATAATTAAGAAACATCATCCATATTATTAAAATAATAAGATAATGATATATGTATGTGTGTGCGATAAGTATAAACACATATCTCAAGAAAACTGAAAAGAGAAGAATACTCAATTTTGGGTAAAATATCAAGACTTGAATGCATTAGCCTGATTTCCCACAATAACCGTAAACAACAAATAGCAACTACCATAAAAGTATGAGACCATCACGACAGCGCACATGACCCCGGGCTCACTCCGCAACTACAAACGTCCCGCTGAAAGTCTTCCGACGAGAAAGCGAAGTAATTGTGCAAAAATAACTTACTCCCATAATAATAACATTCCTCAAAATTGTTAATTAAATATGCATACGCCTTATATTTTAAGCGTCTTTTATTTCGCTTGACATACTTAAATACGTATCTTATTGAAAAAAATATATTCTATAGGAACATTATACATAACACATATGTTTTTTTTTCAATCAATTAAATGGGTATTAAGCTTAAATTAACATTATACTTAGAACTTTTAATGTGAAAGTCTCTTAAAAATAGTAGCGATGCACTCCAATCATGTTTAAAAAAGATTAAAGGAAAAGGGGTCTATTTCATACAATAAATCTGAAAAGTTCAATGTTATTATTTGAAGAAAGTAAACAATTTATATTCTTAAATATCTAACTTATTTCAGTAATTTATACATTTTTAGTAAGAAAACTCATAAGGTCATACAGCTGTATTTAATTGTATATTAGATCTGAAGCTTACAAACTAAGCAATATGGTAGTTTATTTTAGTTGCATATTGTATTTATTATTCATTAGAGACCATTAACTGCCTGTAGCAACCTGAATGCCTTTATAACTTTATAGAACGTTTTCCTTGTATTACTTAGGCTTTTCCTGTGCTACGACTAAGAAGAATTTATATTTAGTATTTATAATATATACTTATATATAGGTAGTTAACTGTACTTTTAAATCGAGTCACTTTATTCGATCATTTTCAATCATCAACCTATTTTCAGCAGTCAGTAATTGAAACGAGAATCGATATTAATATGATAGTATGTAACCAACGTAAATGTATATATAATTATGTAATTTAAACGAATGTTATTAATGATTTATTTATAGCACAAGAATACACAATCTATATCAAATATGTACGCAACTTATAGATTTGTTTTTCCCGGCTACTCTCAGTAATTGACAATTTTCTTTAGTTAATAATATTGACATTTGCATATTAATTGACAATATTTATTCAAGAGCACTTCACGTTATTGAAAGATGAAAAGGTTTTACTTTCGATTTTTAATTCTACCTTCACCATCAATGAGGTAAACTCAAATGCAAATGCATCATTAGAACAGAACAGTAGTTGACGAACATCGAATTGATATCGATCTGACATAGAGACGGCCGTAATCGATATTTACGAAAGTGAATGTGAAATGCACCATACTAAAGAAAGCAAAGGTTAAGTATTACTTAAGACTATAAAGAAGCACGTGAGCTTCAACCTGCTGTTAAAATGCTTGAAATTGCACAGAAATGGCTGACAAATATTATTTTCTTTAAAAACGGGACATAATAGAAGCCAAGTAAGAGTTTTTCTGCGAAATATTATATTTTAAACGTATAGATTGAGGTATATTTTATTATTAGTACTACAGTAGCTGGCAAACATGAACGGGTTTCTCGAGGTTGACATCCGGCCACCGTTAGCTCCGTACCATTGACCCGTGCCTTTCTTTGTCTGGTCACATACGTAGCACAATTAACAGTTAACAATCGTATCTAATTTTTGTATCTTTTGTATAAAATCGCTCTCATACTTTCTCTCGAGTTTCTTATGGAATTAAGTTTGTTTCTGTTTCCTGATTTTAAACAAAAGTTAATTGAAATTTTGGATTATACTTTCAATTGTATGTTATTGTGTTGCAATTAAAATTATTTGTTTTGTTTTATAGGATTTTAATGTCCACTTAGTTTTATTTTAGATAAGATAGCTTGGATCCCATGAATACATAAATAAAACCTAAACAAAGAAATTTCTCCACTCTCCGTCCAATCTCTAGATCTATAAGTATAAAAAGAGCTTGGCAAATATTATCATTCACTCGAAGAATTCACACAAATTGCTACAAAAACATCTCTATAACCTATATCAGAACAAAAATATAAAACAACATATAAAATTAGAAAATTAGTTCTGCATCTATTAGCTACGATTTCTTCATTATGGGAACCCACAAAATCTACAACTTACAAGGCACCTGTCATTCCTTTGTTACTTATTGTTTTATTTAGGTCATCCACAGTTCAGTGAGCACCTAGAGTCAGTCAGTCAGCCCGCGTGGCCTTGTATTGTGTTACAACCGCAAGAGATATCATGAACGCGCTCTTACCAACTCCTCGATCGGTGCGAGACATATGAGATATGGGTCGACGGGGTCAAGGTTTATATTACAACTTCATTCATCGTTTCGGAATAAACGTTCATTATATATTACCATAAATTTCCAATGAGTTCTATGGTTATAGATATTTTTAATAGTTGTAGGTTCGGATCCACTACATTATTTATTATATTTATATACATCCTATAGGAGGTACTAATATAAATGTTTTCTTTTTTAATTTAATTTCCCACACATAGCAGGTTAACCAAAACTATGCAATTATATATTTAACATTTAAAATTAATAATTACGAATTGGTTGTCGTCTCTTCATTCCAATTTCTAAATGTGGATATACCTGTATTGTAACTTTTACTTCGATCTAATATTATTTCCTTAACCTGCTGTTTGACGATAACATAAAACTTGTAATTAACTAAAAACTGTGAGATTTTAAACCTTGGCATTGACTTTCATCAACCTGGTTCCCAAACAACCAGTTGGGTTCTAATTATTTGTTTATAATTCGCTTTTAGTGTCACTTTTTCCGGTTGAATTAATTATGTATATTATATAATAATTATTAATGATAATTATAACGTGTTGGACAAATTTAGCATATTATATTAATATATAATATGCTAAGATGTATCAAAACTTGAAATTATAATTCAAACTATTATAAAACAGTGGAAATCGGAAGTTAATTTATTTTATCAATATCAAATAAATACTCATTACTTATATTTAATTTAAATACATTTATAAGTAACTTTATACAAAATATTAAAGAAATCAATCACAAAACGAATCAATTTAGGTTTTTAGGTTGAGGATTTCAGAATTGCAAAATCATCGCCGTTACGTGCTAAAAGTGCAAAACCCACTTGAATCTTACCATATAAAGATTAAGCTAATATTGTATCTAAAATATCGTATCTTATAAGTTTCCTCTTTCCAATAATCGCCCAAAGCGACACCTACTCAGTACTCATATGTGTATATGTGTACATTAGCTAACCAACTTTTGACACTTTCAAAACATTAGCTTTTATAAGTAAAATAGCTCGAAATCATTAAAATTAACCCACAACAAAAACAAAGAAACATTTCTCACAGAAAATAATCGTAAACTTATTTTTAATTGTTTTCGTGAAAGTTGAAACACGAAACAATAATTCACAAGAGAACTAAATAAAACTGTAAAAAACGCTGTCATTAAAAATTCATTAAGAAAATACAGTTTATTAAAATTCCAATCAATTTGTAAACATTATTATCACATACGAAAAATATTATCCCAATTGACGCGTACAATAAGCGTTGCCATAGCAACCTGTATGTCACTCTATACAAAACTTATTATCAAGCATATGGTAATATGTGTTAGGTTTACTTTATTTATTTAGTCTCCGTATGTGTTAGGTCTACTTTGTTTATTTAGTTTAGCATTTTCTCTCCATCTCTATAGAAAATATAACTGCCACAACCATAATTTCAATTTTTTTTAAAATTGAAATGGTAGTAAATTTTTGCTTTACCTATTAATATATAAACAAAAGACTCCAAGTCACGTGATAGATAATATTGATGGTGCATAGAAAGTGAGAGCTATAAAAAATAGGAAGAAGTTTCTATTGGGGTAAAAGAAATGATAACGAATACAGCTAACAATAGAATCGACCATCTCGCTCCAGTTCCCATTGGAAATTTTCTAATCCCAAAACATAATGAGTGTATCATATTCACACACTCGAGTAAACGCTTGTCGGTAATTATATTTTTTTGCACTACACTTGTAATTATAGTTTATGTTAAAGTAAGGTGATAATTAAAATTGTTCTTTTCCAATGTTTATTTGTTTAGCTGCCATAATGATAATAGGATGTAGGTTCCATTATCGTTCAGGGTAGTAAATTCTTCTCATTCCGTCGCTCCCCACGTAATATCTCGAAAATTGGTCAAATGGGTGAGTGTCTTTACAATAAGTTCTCTCTGCTTACCCTTCTGTATACGGGATGGAGATATAAAAAAAATCTTACATAAAATTAATGAACATGAACGAGTAATGGTCCTCAAAGTAGTCTATCCATCATCTGAAGTCAGATAAATAATAACGTTTAACTTGACACGCGGAAAGAAACGTATTAGCTTAATGTGTATTAACTCATACAGGAAACAAATAGAGATTTTGATTGCTCGATTACTAAATTTACTTTCTACTGTCGTATTGATAAAGTATAGGATATCAAATGGTGATGCCAAACCAGAATATATATTTTAAAAAGTTATTTCGTAATAAAATTTACAAGTTGATAAGTAACTGCAACAATAATATAAAGGAACCGTCAATCTGTCTCCGTTTAGTATTGAATGAATGACTGTTTGTGTATGAAATAGAAGAATCTGATTTCATAGTCCGATGCTTTCGCCAGATAGTTATTCTATGCAATATACACAAACGTGGCAGAAAAGTGCGAGCGTTGACCTTGTTGATAGAAGAAACGAAAGTAATCCCATTGTACGTGGTTTTCGCGACCTGGGGTCAAAGATCTGTCGCCGGCCATCCGTAAGGTCTCCCCGCGCTGGCTCACGACGTGACATCACGATATAATTTCACGAAACCCGTCTCACGGCATCTCGAACGAACCACCGTGAAGAATTTTGGAATTGGCAGTAAAGGTTATCAAGATTCAAGGTTGTCGCATCTGGCACATGGCTGTGTATATTAAGTAATTGATATTGCTCTTCTTTTGACTTGTAAATTTACTTTGAAGGTATAAATAGATGATAGTATTCTAGTTTCATACAGTTACTAATAGAATTAAGCCATGCACATAATATTTATCTCTTAATCATTCTTCTATCAGCCAGCTCAATGAACGCAGCAAAACTGGAAATTCTTCAAGCGATTAAACGCGCTAAGTAGAACACACCCACGCCTGCAATTAACTACTATATTGGTATCTAAAAGTAAAAGTCACCCGTAAACTTCCGTGCATTAAAAGATTCTTAAGTAAAAAGTTGATAACACAACCTTTTTTTTTTCATTTTAGGTATCGTTATTACTTGCAGTAATTGATTTATTTCTCAATCGTCACTTTTGTTAAACAATTCTGTTCAATTATTTGTCTATTTACATAAATAACTGTTAAAATGTAAATAATTGTTAATATGTAAACATTCTATATAGGAAAATCTTTTGTAGCCATCGTGGATCAGTGGGATAACGTCTTACTGTAAGCACAACGGAATTGGGTTCGTTTCTCACCCTACGTTCTACTACGTTCAGGGAAATAACTATTTAAAGACAAAAGCTTGGCATTAATTTCAACCCCTAAAAAGGGAATGTCTCGAAAATTGGGAGGTTCGTGGAGAACGGAGTATCTCAAACACTATGTTCCCCTGATCTTTCTTTTCTGCTTCGTAAGGGAAAAAGGGAGAAGCAATTTATTAAAATTTGATATCTGATCAATCAGACATCATTACCATTCCTTTCATTAAATTACTACTTAATAAGTTTTTAATGATACAGATTTATCTGGCTGTGATTACTCAAACAATGCTTCATAGTAAAACTCATGACTAAGTAAGTATTGAAATTAATCTCATCCTGTTATTATGTTGCTTTAAGAAGATTGCGTGTAATTATACTGGAAAATGAATGTTCGTGTTATTTTGTCATACTTTATTTGCTGTTTTTTTTTTTTCTATTTTATTATTAGTTGACCCAAATAGTATGTAGTAAGCTTTCTGCACTCTGAACCTAATGGTATATTATTCCACCCTACAACTAAATTTGATTAAAGTTACTATTAATATAATTAAGTTAGTACCAACTAGAAGTAAGTACCAGCTTGGGGTATACAGAAGTTCCGAGTATCTAGGATACGTGAAAATTAACTCACAAAAGGTATTATTCGTTGTTTAACTTTTTTACATCACTTATGATTTTCTAATTCTAATTAAACGTGTAGTCTAGATCGTAGAACAATATTTATTTGGTAAATATATCATATAGTTACTTCAATTTGGATTTGAACTGTGTGACAACCTTTACAAGGCCAATTCTATCCCAAATCTGTCTCTCTGTAAATCAAAGTATTAAATGAATATTCCTTTGATAATTAATCATCCACTCAAATATTCGTCTATTCTACAAGCGATTGATTTGCATTTAAAACAAAGTTCAACAATATTAAACCGTTACATAAACTGACCTCCGGTTTCACCTCAAACAATACGCAATTAGAGAAAGGTCACTCCGCTTAATGAGATGAGAATCAATTTCTATACCTGCGGCGACAACGTTAACACTTTCCGTTGGTGTTTTACGTTAACACTTACCTAAATGCTTTCCGTTGGTGTTTTTAAGTAAATACCGATTACCGTTAGAATTATAGTGCCCGTAGGCAAGATTATATATCTATGGTAAACACGAGGAACCAACGAGAAACCTCGTTACTTTACGTTATGTTTGATGTAAATGTTTCAAATTGTATCACTATTCATACAATTTAGCAGAAAATGTGAAATGAATGTTGCGCAAAATTCTTGTGAATTCACTTTTATACCTTATATTAGGTGTATTGTGTAATAATATGAAATATGTATTTTAATTTATAAGAGACCATTGTGGCGTAGTGGTAAAGCATTTGATTGTAAGGAGATGCTTGTTCGACTAATGGGAGTTAATTATTTTAATTTTCCTGCTCTGGTAAGTGAACCGTGAGCTTCGCTAGTCAACACTAATTTAGGCAGTAAGCAGAGAACGGAGTGTTTTGACATTAGGTTCACTCTAGTTTCTTTTTTGCTATATACAGGATAAAATGTGAAACTAAAAAAAATAGATATAATTATTGTAACGGAAGATTTGGGAAGTGTCTGGAAACATAGTAGGTATATAATATCAGTAACCGTCATCAATTATTATGGGTTCGATTTCCATGTTGAAAATAAAGTATTCTTTTTTTTTCGGTATTGACAGTCAAGTGCCTCAGGTTCTTGTAGAAAACTAAAATCAAAATTTTGTACTTACCCACATAAAATAACTTTTTAATTAGAAAAAAAAGTGTTAGACAAATGAACCAAAATAATTTAGAAGTGGAATTTCCATGTGAAGAAGGTAGTTTTTGAGACGCGAGTGTAGATGCTCTGTAGTAGTTTTCTTCAGGTCTTCACTCGCCTAAAAGTGTTGCTTGAAATTGTCTCAAGGATGTGCTGGAAATTTGTTTGTAGTACATTTGAAAATTTAGGTTTGTTTTTTATTTTGTCTTAGAAATTTTGTATAAACTAACGACTTCACACTTACTTGACTTGTATTCTGTGGTTGTATTTGGACCATGTCTAACTAGCGACATATAAAGGATTCTTCGATATAGCAACGATACTTAGAAAGAATCAAGTTTGTTCAAAATAAATATTTTATTATGAAATTATTTAATGTTCTTTAGACAAAATTCACAATTTATTAGGGCAAGGTATTTTTTTCTATATATAAAAAAAAGTGGTTAACGTAAAAGTATATACTGTAGAATAATCATATGGGCAATTATTAGAAGCAATACATTACATTTTAAAAATTTTAAAAATCTAAATATCCATATTATATAATACATAGTCTACGATAAAAAGCTTTGTTTTATTAGTTGCAGGAAACGTTAGTGGAGTAATGATGATGACCGATGTAATGTTTATAGCCGTATCGTACGAGGAAAGGCAGAAAATGAAGTCACTTATAACTCTACTGCGTTTGTTTCCTCCATACCGTTGTTAATTTTAATTGGCTTGACTTATAAATGTACGCGAAATTGTAACTAGATTATTAAAATTGAAAAATAGGTAAAATTTTCGGTTAAATTCTATTGATAAAATTATTCAATTGATTTTATAGTGCATACTCGTATCGCTGCAAAAAGACACTATTTTTGACAGTGAATGAATATAATATTATTTTCTACTAATAATTATACAAGTTCTCGCATACAGCGGAATAGGCGGAGGGAACCTAGTATTAAGACACTTCGTACCCTCTTTTCCATTCAACTTTCGAGTTATTATGTGTTGAATGCTGGAAGTCAACGTCGCTGTGCTTTTCTTTCTACCAGAACGGGGACATGAAAATTTTTTCGAGTGGGAATCGAACACGTAACCTTCGCAGTCACATTCCGTCACTACCGTTCCAAGTTCTATCAATTTTAGTTAACAGTATTCATATAAACATTCAAATATATCAATAACACCAAAACTGCGTCTAACGTTCATTTATAATTATATAAATAACAGAGGCGTCAAACGGCGCTTCACTGTAATGCTATGCGCTAATGATTTACAAGACAGCTTAATGATATATGCGAATTTGAACCCACCATACCTTTTGTTTGTAAATTATTTATTGAAGTGATAATTGTTTTTGTTATGCGTATGTATGTAAATAATAATAAATTTAAATTCCTATTTGAAGAATATGTTGCAAGTTTCGAAATTTATGCTTGACTTATGATTTTTTTTATGTTATTCGTGTTTTATTATTTAAAAGTTTAAAAGAAAAGTCTAAGAATTTATGCTTTTTATAGCAAAGAAAGGATGGCAATGCTAGAAGTATTTGCAAAAGGGAAGTGCCTTGTTTAACAACAGTTTAATATATAAAATAGATAAAATATTTGTCTGCTTTGTATAAAGCATAAAAAACTTACTTTAAATGAAAAATGGAAAAATATAAAAGAGACACGATACAAACTTTCAAATTTACTCTAAAAATCAGGATACTTTTATACCAGCACACTAAAAGCTTTTACTTTGTAGACGCCGTGTTATTGTTTCAATTTGTTTATAAAAATATTTCTTATTCTTCTTCTTCTTATTATTTCAAAGCCAGTACCTTCTTGCCTATTAATTAATAAAAAATATAATGCAATATACATCACATAATATCGTCTAGACTAAATACAGGTTTCTCTTTTAAAAAACTTTTCCAATTTAAAATTAAAATGTGTAAAAGCAACGTAGACGATGCTACTAGAATATTAATTTATACCAACAATTTTGTATGGTATTAACTTTTGTATGGATAAATAAGGTAAAAATAAGCAGTGTACTTAAAACCTGCGTAAACTTTCGTAAATAATAACTTATATTAGTTATTTATTTTATAGCACAGTGGAATAGGGACGGAATGTAAATGCTATGGTAGTGAGTTCGATTACCATTCGGTTAAATAAAAGAAAATAATATTTCCCCGCTGTGTTAAAATACAGTGCGGCGCGGCGTTGAGTTTTGTTATGCAACATTGAAAAATTTAAAATATATATATATAAAAAAAGTTATGCAAAATTTAATAACTTCTTAAAATGATATCGTTTTTCAACGCCAAATTTGTAAAATAAACGTAGCCCTTCAACTGGAAGGTTTGAATTAAACTTGTAAACGACCTATCGCGTGCACGTCAGACGTCAGTTACTAAATAGATTACCTCGAAATCCTTGCAGTGGAAGAAAGAAAGGATAAAGATATGGTGAAAATGCAAATGAAAAAAATAAAAAGCTTAACAAAATCTTTGTGAAACGTTTATAACTATTATTTTAAGTTGATGTCTTCTTCACGGGTCCGGATGCCGAAATAATTTCCAGAGGTCATTTTAATTGGAATTATATATATATAAAAAAAAATTGCATTCGGCAGAATTCAGCAGAAAGTGGGGACCGGAGTGTCTTAACACTAGGATACCTCTGCCTACCCTGCTATATGCGGGATATGGCGTGAAGCTGAAAAAAAAAATTAAATAAATTACATTTACCTTGGCATTAAAAAAAAAGTTTAATCCCTTTTCTTATTATGAAAAGAACTTTCATAAGTTTTACCTTCATAAAATACAACAAGTTAATACTAATCTTAAGTACACGTTTTGCATTTCTTATTTTCCTTTCTGGTGTTATGACGCGTAATAAAAATAAATTGAATTTGAAATGATAAGTGAAACTCGCTTAATTCAATTTACAATATATCGTAATCAGTACTAACAATCGTTTAAACTTCCCATCAAGTCATTAAGCCGGGTAATATTGATTAACAGTTGTTGTAGGCGTGTCATTAATTATATAAATTAAATCGTTAAAATGACCCACTCGCTGGACCTTGGGTTCAATATCGATTTTGGTCGGTAATCGATTTATTTGTTTACTCATTTTAAACTACAGTGCTTCTGAACTGAAGAAACACTGTATTTTAAACTTTAAACGTTTACGGTTATCGATTATAATAAAATTTTAAAATACATTATTTGAATTTAATATTTTAGTTTTATCATGACTTATAATGATTGGTTCTTCTGCTAATTACTTTTTAACGTTAAGAATTTAATTTTAAGATGGCGTTAAGTGAATAGAGAGAGGTTGTCGTAACGTTGACAGTATAAACGCGAAGGTTGGAGCTTTAAAAACTGGCAAAGTAGTATCATAATATTAGCATAGAAACGGAAAAGTATGGGCAAGCTGGGAAAAGCAAGCTAAAAGGGGAATTGACAAAGTGTACTAAGTAAGGTGCTTTACATAAGTGAAGTAGCGGATAATAGCAAGGCCAGTTTCATTCTACAGTACGTAGTAACTGCTCTAAACTAAAAAAATAAAATAGTAGGTAATTTTTCAAAGCTAAAAAAAGCTTGTATAATGTTGTAAATTTATTTAAGGACACCGATGACACAACTTGTTAGCTCTGTAGCCAGCGCTACGTAAAAGAGCATTAACAAAAAACTTATTAGGTTTATTTTTTAGTAACGAGTGCGATCGTAAAATAGTATTTACGATCTCGAGTGGACTCCCACGACGTTCATTACAAGATTGTAAACACACTGTATTTATCTGGGTAATAGATACTTGGATAATAAAATTTTATTTTTGGCTTCTTTGTGATAAAAATAACATTATTCATTGATTTGTATTATTAATAAGTATAAAATCTTTTCGGATATTTCATAATCCTAACATGGGCACCCCAAGGACCTCCAATAACTTGGGTTTGCTTAATTATTAGTAGTTGTTTAGTTAGTGTAAGTAACGTCATGGCGCATCAGCACAGCGTCCGTCGGCGGTGAGTTCGATCCCCATTTGAAGGAATTAATCATTTTCATCCCTCCGCTTTTGGTAACAAGAAAATAGCGGAACTCCGCTACTCAACTTAAAATCTCTCATCTTTTTTTTCTAAGTGTGGAATAACACTAATAATTTTTTTTAACATTATTAATAACATTAATAATGTTAAAAAAAACTCAATCTCTTTTATTTTATTCGTTTTAGCACTACGTTCTGATTGCCTACCCTATTAACAGCGTGAACGTAAAAGAAGTAGTAGATATAAACACAATATTACTAAATTTCAAATTTTCAAAGGATAATTTGAAACGGCGTTTGTTACCCAACCTTCAGCAGGCCCACACACGCCATGTCCATAAATGAATATCCAAAGTCGATCGGCGCCTTTACACCCACACTACAGTTAAGTTTTATTAAACTATCACAAAATATTTATTGTATATTATTATTATTTATTATTATTAATATATGACAAAATATGACATACTGAAGGTAAATCTTACTCAACAAAAGTTGAGTAGTGGAATAATGATAAACAAATGATCACAAAGACGCGTAAGGATGAAACAAGCAGCTGAAGCTTGAGTGTCGGAACTCAAGCCCGCGTTTAGCCTCGACACCAAAGCGAAGAAATTAAATATGAAATATTTAATTCCCTCGGGTGGGAATCGAACCTTAACCTGTCGCATTACTGTCATACACTTGTGCCCCTGCGGCTGGTCTCCAATTTAATATTGTATACACAATATTCCTATAAAACAAAACTAAAACCAAAAGAAAATAATATTATGCACCAAAAAAGCAGTCAACTCTTCGTGCTAATGGAAAAATGTAATTGAATTTGGCAATTCGCTACTTAAATATTCTGGCACGTCGCGTATACTCGACGCATCAAGCGCTGGTATACTCGTAAGCCAGATTTAGGTTACCTGAGTGGTTCTGACGTGGTCGTTAGATTCAAGTACACTCCAAGGATCTTAGTGGCGTAAGAAATTTCTTATTGAGGCTAATGTTTACCGAACATTTCCATTTAGTTTTAACTGCTTAGTTTCATACTGTATTAGTCACTTTTTGTTTTTGTGGCTTTTCTGTTGATTTTACCAGCACACGTCGCGTTTTCTACAATTTCAACTTCTTTTTTTAGCTTTATGCTGTAGCGGGGTAGGCAGAGGTAACCTGGGAATCTAGTGTTAACTCACTCTGTTCTCCATTAATACAGTTTAATTCTTGAATTTCAAACTCGACGGCAAAATATTTATTAAATCTGTGTAAACACGTAACGTGCTGTATTGGTGTTAAATTATCAAATTGGCATACTATTGACATTAATTGATATTTTTACGACAGCAATAATATATTTATTATTGAAAAGATTTAAAATATTATCACCGTATCGTGTACGAGTATTATATTAACCAATACATTCTGAATTTGTCAAGAATTTGTGTGTTGGTACTAAAAAGTCAAACATTCACTGTAATAAACCTTTTATTAACAGTTCAACATATTAATTGAGTAATTGCTCTCAAAGAAATATTACTTTATTTTATAATCTTATAAAAAGTAAAATTAATATTTATGGAGCCAGAGTATGAAATTATAAAATAAATATGCTGCATATGCTATTTGAATAAGAATTTTAATTAATTATCAAATAAATGATTACTAAACATGTGAATGTAATACAATATTAATGATTTCAACGAGATAAAATTACACTTGCATGGAAAATAACGGATGAAGTCGGGTGCAAAAACTATGTGAGCTAACAAGGAAGTACCACTAATATGCCGTCGCTGATACGCTCAATTTACTTCAGTACACGCACGTTTAGTGAAAATGAATAAACATTAGTGTTTTATCCTTATGAGTCTTGCCGCTTAATATGCTAGAGAAAGCATATCCTTGTCTATAATAAAGCTCTGTTATTTTAATAAATAGGTATTATAAGGATTAGCTTCACGCTTTATCCTGCACACAGAAGGGTAGGTAGAGGGAACCTAGTGTTAAGACACTCCGCTCCCAACTTACCGCGGCATCTTTCGAGGTATTGCGTGGTGAGCTTTTGCATTGATGCCAGGGAGAAGAAATGAAAATATTAATAAATAATAATTCCCTAGAGAGGGAATCGAACCTACAACCGCCACGTTTCAGTTCACACTCTTGTGCCCCTGCGTCACGACGGCCTCAAGTAGTATTAAAAGGATTAAATTAACAATATTTAGTAAGTTACTAAAGTAAATATGTTAAAGTTAAATAAACTAAAAGTTAGGTAATCCTATAAATGTCATATTGTATCAGTGTGAAATTACACTATACACTATTTATTATTTCAATTGAATTCATAATTAACTTGTTTATTTTGCCATTTTATAAAGTATTTATAACCAACTTAAATATCTCAATTTGCAAAAGGGATTTTTGATAGGGTGTTAAAAATTTGATTATTTACTTTTCCTTTACAGCTTCACTAACGACATCGTATAAAGCTTAATAAATTATTTTATTGTATAACAGCAGTGACATAAAATTTATAGTGTCACAATAAAAAGTACAGAAGTAACGCTGTCGAAGTCCATTTGCGACATGTTTGACTTAAAATGTCTTTCCTAAGAATAAAATAATTTAAATATAATCATTCATCAATACCTCGAATGGTAATTGAACCCATAACACCGCGATTACACTCTGGCGGTATTTCCCTTCTCAATAAAATGAAATTAAATAAGTAAATAATGTTTTGGGCTCTAAACTAAAGAAGGTATGTGCATGTTAAATAAAGTTTGTATAATAAATATAGAAATTGGTAGAATTTTTATCATGTAATTTATCGCTTATAGATCTAACATAGATTGTTTTATTTTTCAACCTTGATGTTAAACGCCGCCGTTTATCTTAACTAAATCAGATCAAATTTAATGTAATTAGGTATTTGCATACTGATACAAACATTCACACGTTAATTTATTTGAACCTGTTATCTTCATTGGGACTTTCACTATGACTCTTTTCTTGTAATTAATATACACGTTTAAATTATCTCTTTAATTTAATGCATTTAATTAATAATATCTATAATTTAAATATTTTTATCTAATTATTACTTTGTATTTCGAATTATCGAAGCTTTACATAATTTTGTAATTTATACCAGCTTGACGCTTTTTTCCGAATAATTATGAAGAACCTAGTGTCACACCGTTGTCCACTTTCCGTCCGTATTTGAGACATTGTGGTATGTCTCGCGGAACTTAATACCGCACTTTATCTTGCCAGAGTGTCTACCATTATTTATGTGATCGCCAAGAGAAATTTAATGGTACCGCTATAGTGAGGCCACAAAAGATATCCCACTATCAACAACAACAGAGGATATCTTTTAAAAATAAGAAATAAAAATAAATTAACCCAAAGCGTTTTACCTCACATATTATATCACGAAGCTACCTCAGTTCACCTGAAACCGCTACCGCCTGTACCTGATACCACTTTGGCACGAGTCCAAAGCGTGGCAAGTCCGCAGTGGCTGCATTGTGAGCGCAATTTATGGACGTCCGCACTGACTCCCGTAGACATTAAAAGCTTAGCAGAAGTGACATCGGCAACTCTATTATTTGGAGAATGAATGAATGATCATACAAATAATAAACATAATGAATGAAAATAATTATACGAATATGTATAGAATATACTAACGTACGTAGAAGACTATCTCAACACGATTTGAGAGGTCAATTCCCAGCCTGGAAAACGAATTATTTTCATTTTCTGGCTCTCATTTCTTGTGGGCAAAGCGCGGTGATGAATTCAGTGACTTAACACACAATATCTCGAAAATGGATAGAAAAGTGGGGAACAGAGTATCTTAACACTAGGTACAGACAAACGGAAACTAGTATGGAAAACGGAGCTATCCGCGTCCGTTTCCCGTGCCTGCTATATGGGGGAAAAAGCCTGAAGCTATAGAAAAACTATTACCTATATAAAATTTTTACAGCTGCTTTAATGTTCTACATTACTTACGTGAAGTTTCATCTTAAAATATATACATATTTACAATATGCCCCTGTTACCATTTCTACGACATCTTCACTTCCGCATACTTCCCCTTTACAGGATATGCGCATTACATGAATAGTTTAATAAAGCACCGATGTTTATGGATGCAATGGGATTATACCGGCTATCATTTAGATAACACGTAGATAACTTGTTTGTAGATTAAATAATGTTAGTTTATATTATACTACTAGCATAGTATAGTTGGGAATCGTCTGTTAAAATGAAAGGTTACAGGTTCAAAACTATTTCGGTATACTCAAAAATGTTATTATAAAGTTTATACTGAAATTTTTAGTTTATATAGTATAACTGCTATTGTAAGTGAACTGGTCACCAATTTTTACCTTTTACTTTATTGATAAAGTTGAGTGAGCTTTGACGTTTAATTTAAATATAATTCATAATCCTTGACTAGCTTTTGAATTTCCAAAAATGTTTTTACATTAATTTTACGGTATAATTAAATAAATGGTACAGTATTAATTAATGTCACTTTTTCAAAATTACGTTTTAGTTAGCGTAATTTAACACTGGAACACTAATAGGCAGTTGAAATTTCTAGAGTATTCAGATCTATTTCTACTAGAACGGTTATTAGAAACCTTCCACAGCGCTTCAATTAGTATTCTACTGGTGTTAGTTTCAACAATGCCTTAAAATTAAACTTGAAATTGGTTTCAAGCATTCCAATATTTGACTAAGACTTCGCCATTAAAGCTCTTCAACAAGTTTGGTCTTGCACAGTTAACATGAAAATCGATAACCGCTCACCTGTACGCTGCAAGTTTGCTTATATGAACGAGTTCAGTTTTAGCAAACTTTGAGGAACTCTACTATACCTATACATAATATTATGAGATTTACATATAATGTTTGTATTTGTATGCTTTGGCAAACTAATTTTGTTCTTAATAGTAAATACTGTTTTTTTCAAATATTTTCATAAAGAATACAATACAATAAATATTTATTTATTTCAGTAAATATTATTCATAAAAATTATTATTAATGACGTTATTTATTATTATACAATTGTTTTTCTATACAAAATATTATAATTGTGTAACGTAAAAATAATTTTAACATAATCATAAACCTTTTCGATTTTTAGATCTTATGAACGAGTATGTTGATAGTTGGTACTAAATTGTTAAATGGTAATAATGTATTTAAAAAAAAATACAAATTTTATTCGATTTTTTCTTTATTCCAGGTGATATTGAAGATTGCATAGTGACGCCAGCATATCAGGGGCAGTTCACGCCGCTACCAGAGGCGCTATGCGATTGTATTATGGACCTTACGTCACAGGTAACTAAAACTTTTCTTTAGCTACTAATAAACAATGAAATTAATAAATATATAATTATATCTAAATGTGTATCGATTTACATCCATATACCAGTATTGCTGTGATTGTTACAATTGCAACTAATGAATTCAAAATATTATATATATAATTATTTTCTATTCCAAATTGAACTTTTAGTAAAAAGTAATAACTGACAGTGACTATGCGGAAAAATCACCCCAAAAGTCAATAAAACCCCGCTTCGCTTTATTATTATCATATACAACCTTTTTAAAATCAGAAATTATTCTAATAACGCAAGAAATTTTCAAATTTTAACTCAACATTGCAAATTATTTATTATAATAATAATAATATTCGTTAACATTATAAAGCTAAAACTAAACTTCGGCTTAAATAATTATAAGAGCTGCGCCTTACAACCTAAGGGCAGGCTCTTATTAAATTATACGTTCCTTTATTCAAATGATGTAAGCTGTAAGCAATTTGCATATTGAGTATCGAGTGCTATATTCAGTTATAACAGGATTTTTGCATTCCGATTCCGTTGAGCACCTAATACCGGAATGATGAGGTGGCCGTGAAATGTGCAAAATAAAAATACCAGGCCGGTCTCGTGAGCCAACCTGCCCCGTCGCATATTTTATACTCTGGTCCAAGTTTAAGCACCTAATGCTGTGATAATGCATCTTTTGTGGATTTTTTTAATGCTTGAATCCAATAAAAATGTAAAATAAAGATTTTTGTTAACACACACTCTTTTAAAATATAACAGAAATATAAAATTTCAGATAGTTTTCAAAAGATAAATATGTATGTGTAAATTAAAAAAGCTTTAAAATAGATAATAATAAATATTTAAAAACGTATAAAAATTTAACATAGAAGGACTCAAATCCACGGCTCTTGGAAACAGTCCAAACGCTTTAGCCAATAAAGACTTACGTTTATCGAGCTGCATACGTCGAAATTCTTATACTCTAGTTATTGTCTATTTTTGTATTAGCGTCTAAGGGGTAAACTTTTAATTTAAATTAATTCTGCGCGGCGTTGAGTTCCGATATTCTGCTTGGTAATACTCAACCAAATACCTCCAGAGTTTGGCAGAAAGTTGAGAGCGGAGTGTCTAATACTAGGCTTCCTTTGCCTACTTAGCTACATGCTTGTACCTGAAAAAAAAACAGTCCTTAGTGTTGCTCTAAAAAATATTAAAACAAAAAAAAAATGCAAAAAATATTCAAAATCTTGTACCACACCATTGCAGTCGTGGTCTTTTTCACAAGGCATCCCTAAATAACGATGCTGTGAGGTCAGCTTTTGTGCTCGCCGCGTTATATGGGACTATTCTCTATTATAAAACTTTATATATGCGTTAGTGTTCTGAATATTAATCACAAGGGGAGACGAAGGGAGACCGGAATGGTTATTAGAAAATAGAAAAATATTTTTCTTATTTCGCACATTTTTAAAAATTCAGTTTTTTTGTTAATAAGATTTAATGATCGTAAAAATGATTTTATTTATTGGCGCGTATACGTAAGATGTTATACCCTGCCATACTTTGTGTATGAAAATGAATACGAATTTAATGTTAATCAGTGGTTAAAGAATTAAGTAATTATTATAATGCAAAGATACTGCCTGAGAGAGAGAGAGAGAGAGAGTGTTTCAGCACTAGGTTCCCTCTACCTATTCGGGATTTACTTTTTATATCGCCAGAAACAGGTCACATCCAGAAAACTTGATTGAATTAGTGGATATAATATATATTTTTTAAAATTTAACTTAATTTAATTTGTTTATTAATTTTATTTCTTAAATCAACACTTAAAACTGGTCCAGTGCTATCTGTTAGCTGTATCTACCAACTATACTGATGCATAACTCAGTAAATTTGTCGGGCTCTTTCACAAGCCTATTACAATTGTCACAATAATCCAGCTGTGTCCAAACAACGTACCTGTTAACAACTCCTTTTTTTTCCAATACCTAAGTGTAGGCAGAGAGATCCTAGTGTCAGGTTACTCCATTCACCGTATGCAATGAGAATATTTTGACACAAGATGCTAGGTGCTTTAATGATAATGATTTTAATCACATGTAAACTGGGATATAGTATTTTAAAATAGAATTTATATCTGTTTAGCTAGATTATATTGCATAGGGATTATTATCATAAGTAAAAGAAAATTGAAAATGATTTAATAATTTATTTTCTATTACTTTATTTGTACTATCTGTATGTCGTAAATTATAAGCCTTGTCTTGCGGCCCCATATTTAAACCATCTGCATAGAATGTCGTTTGCAATCCGCAAGTCGCACTCTAAATACCAAATGTGGGCAGGAATTTTAAATCTAATGAGGCATTTATGTAATGTAATATCAATTCAGTTTGTGTTCTTATAATTATAGTTTTTGCATAAATATACAATTATTAATAATGTTTTAAAAATATTATTAAATAAAGATTTTGTTATCTATAAAGAAGCAACGGAGCTCAACGCCGTACTTACTGAAATCAGAAAAAATAATTTAATGATTTATAAATAATTCCTCAAGTACAAATTGAAAAAAACAACTTTTACATATAATAAAAATATCTTTAAACTGGGCCCGACTTTGGCACTAAAGCTATTTCTAGCGTACTTTATTAAGAAATGAAAAGAGAAAGTTTATGCAAGATTAATAAATGAACATAACAAGGGTAGAATACTAGTCTTCAATAAATTAATGTATACAAGTATGGCAACGAGTAAATCACAACCGGTTCATTTTAACTAAGGCAAGCTGCTTAGACGTCGTTTCTCATTTAATTATATACGCGACCGATATGTATCCACGCACCTTTCCCAGAAATACGCTATATACCTACTTTATCTTCAGAATTTATCTTAGACCTTTTGATCAGTGTAGATACGATTTTCATCGCCAATTTTGTTAATTGAGAAATATCTATTATATAATAGATTAGTTTAAATATTTATAAAGAAATTTTAATAAAAAATCTTATTTCTATGAATCTAAGTTTGATAATATTATATTTAAAAAAAATTGTCCAAGGCAGTCCAGCAAGGAGTGCCTTCCCCACTAAATAAGTTTAATATGAAATAAAAATACATTACTTTTCTAGATTACTAACAGTAAATATTAAAAATATCACTAGGTCAATATAAATTAGTGTTATATACAGTTACATTTTAGGCGAAATGGTTGACGGCCCCTGCTTTACGAGTAACAGCTTTAAACGCGTTAATTAACGCATGTGTTGGTATTAAGTACTGTAAGATAATATCGCGATAGATTAAACATTTGTCTATTTTATCTGGCGATGTTACTTTCTTAATGTAACCTTTATATATATTAATATTTTCGTTAAATTATTAATACTTAAACTATGTTTTTTATTTCCATGTTAGAACGTCGTTACTCCGAGGATTTCAATATTTTCAATACCTTTGACACATAAAGCTGTTCAAAGACCATGGAAGTGAAACCGCAGGATAAAGCTAGTTTTAAAATAAAATAAGGATGTAAACAAGTTCTATGTTATATTGCACTCATTAGAATGTAAATATATTCACTTCCCGGTTCTTAAATGATCAATTATATAAATCTATGGTAAAGGTTATGTTTTGGCTTTAATAGTAGACAAATAATAATAATATATATATTTTTTTAATAACACCTTAAAGTTTTTATTTCTAATATATTACGAGATTACAATTAAATACATATACAATGCATATTTATTATAAGAAATACAATAAAAACTAAAAATTTGTAAAACTCTTTGAAAAAAAAATACCTACCATACACGACATTGGCCGATCAAAATGTCAAATTGACTGACGAACCGTCCAGATTGGCCATTTCTGGCGATAATTTGAATATTGCCGTTATTTAATTCGTAATTCTATAGCACGTGATATTTCGTATTAGGCGTAAAATTATTTTAGTAAAAATAAAAACTTAAACTACTTGAAACTTGTGTTTTACAAAAAAATTAAAATTGAGTTTTTCATACACATAAGTATAAGTAAAATAAAACTACTGATATCAAAGACGCAAAAACAATGTTATTCAGTTTCTTCCATCCTTGAAATTTATTTGTTTATTTATACGCACTTCACAAACAAAATTAATAATGAGTTAATTAAATTAAATAAATATAAAACGACAAAAAATATATATTTTTACAGCTAATCGAAAAAGTTATAAACGACAAAAAATGCTATATAAATCCTTCCTTATTCCAACAAACATTTTATAATAAAACCTGCATGAAACTTGGAATTCTTAAACAATCATTCCGGATTTACGTTAAATTCTTTTGATCTGAAAAGGCTTAATTAAAAGAGATAATGAGGATAAGGAGCAAGGCAAATTGCCTCAATTATGGAAGAAGTGAATGGGGAAAATAAGTATTTGCACAGTCTTGTGAATCTTTTATTTCTTTTTATAGTATTTATAGTAGATCGAGAAGCCCTCGTGGCGCAGTAGTTTATTCGCCACTAGGCCTTAATGAAATGTTTTTATTTCTCCACTGCAAACTTCTGCTTTCAGTTGAATGCGTCTGCCACTCAAAGCGGAGAATGGAGTGTCTTAATACTAGATTCTCCTAGCGTAGAATACGCTTTATGTATATAGTGTGACACTGGAAAAAAACATCGGATTGTGAAAATGATAACTTAATGATAATGTTGGTTTTATCATCACGTCTCTTGCACTTAGCGGTGTTTGTAGAGAGATCTCAGATCCTCATAATACGCGAGCTTAGCCGACCCTTTAAATCCCATTATAAATTATGCAATACCCACCCTGGACTTGTAAAATGTCCATATGTTTTTTTTTAAATAATTTAAACTCTAATTATTCAAGTTTATATTTTTTTCACTGATCGAGGGAGGGAAGGCTTATTAAGAATTTTAACTAAAATAAATAGAACAAAAACAGATTTTATATTTAAGAAAAAACCTAAACTGTTGAACCTTTATTTAAACTTATGGTTCATACTAACGAGTAACAGGAAATACATTTACATAATACTATTTAATATAGCATTTATGATCTTATCTCTAAATAATGAGAATAAACTTCTATTTAATTATCAGTAATTTATAAAAAATAATATTAGTACTATCTGTTTCTATTACAAATTTCTTTTTAAGTTTATAAACCTTTTAATAATATCTCCATACAAATGTGTGGCGAATAACAATGGCCAATCAAAAGAAGTTGCGGGCACTTGTTAGTATGTTATAACATAAGATATTTTCAGAATCTTTAAAATAAATATGTTTTTGTTACAGGGGCAATCCGCTACACTGGAAAGCATAAGAACGTCGCTATCCTCAAAGTTCCCGTCGATGCAAACCCCTTCCCACGAAGTCGTCTACGACACGCTGGCTCAGCTGATGCAGGAGAGAAAAATCTACCAGACGTCGCGAGGATTCTTTATTGTTACACCAGAGTAAGTAATGATTTACCTCTTTCTATTTAACGTTATTGGAACTGGAATGGAAATATGGTTAATGTAACCTTGGACTGCTTACTATTAAACATATCGAGTTTGTCCTCATTACAGTCGTCCTTTTAATTAATTCTGTAAAAAAAGCGGTTTTTTTTTATTTTTCAATTATTAATTTATTTTGCAAAATATCCGCTTGTCTTTCTTTAGTAGAAATATAAATAAAGAAAACATTTATTGTATTAAATTATTAAAATATCTAAAAAGTATGCGTTTTATAATTATTTGAAATGTCGTTGTAAAAGTGGTGAACAAGTTAATCTCACGCAGTTATGTTTACTTTAGATAATTATTCTTTAAAGAGTTATGTTTATATCCACTGTTATTATCATTCGCAAGGCCTTTTCTTCGCAACATACATACATCAATGAGCTACTTTCTCAAGCCCACAAATCCCGTTATAAATTATGAAATAACACATATTGGTGTCAGAATATTTCATTAACAATATTAAGCTTTGGCCTGCAATGCTTGAGTTCCAAAAAGTGGGGAACGGAGAGTCTTAACACTATGTCTCCTCTGCCTACCCTTCTGTGTGCGGAATCCAACGTGAAGCTGACATATTTGTGTCAGAATATTTCATCAATAATATTAATTAATGGTTTAAGCTTTGGTTTGCAACACTGGTTGTCTACCCCACGGTCTCTAGTGATTGCGTTGGGCACGCGTCCGATGTTTTGATTAATGTATGTAAGTATGTAGATATATGCATAAAATAAATACGTTAATTCATCTTACGCAAAGTAAATACAGTTAAAATGTTAATTACACTACTGTTAGTGCAAGAATATGTAATGTAAGAATATATTAATGACTTCACGCTAATTTCATTACTTTTACAATAATTATGTATTTATATGACATATAAATATGAAATATTTTTATTATAGTGCTTTTTAAAGTGCTTAATAAATGTTATAAATAATTTAAAACGTCATTCAGGGCAGTACAAAAACCCAAAATATATAATTCAGAACGTGTAAAAGTTGAGAAATACCGCTGTCCTTATTCTAAGAATATAGCTCATATGTGATGTACATTTTTATTATGAAGCGAATTCGAACTCGAAGTGCGTATTACTTACTACTTTAATTTGATGCGACTTTTGATAAGCTTTGTCGGGTTTTTTGACATGGCACTTGGAAATATTTCTGTGAAACTAACAAGATTTATTGAATAAATTATTTATACTTTTTAATATATTAAGTAAAAATAGCTGAGTCGTTCGTTAGTTCGTTTTCTATATTTATCATCATATGTGCCATAACGATTTTGAAGTTATCTTCCTCCCTCCTCCCTCCCAAACAAAGATATCCCTTTACCAGTCTTACCACTCAATTAAATATTTATATCTTTTTACCATTCTCTTATTAATTTTGTTCTCAAAAATAGACATACCCTTCCTAACTTCCGTTATGCGTTTATATCCCTTACTATCCTAATAAAACACTCTATATTATATCTTTACTAAACATTTCCCTTTCAAGCTAGATAGTATCAAATCACTTTACACTTTGAATAACCTGAGTGCTCGCTATTAAATGGTACGGTATCAAGATCCTATGATAATCCTCAACATCACTGTTAACGCGGCGGGACCCGCGTTAATTGGCTCGTGGGCGTTCGTGTAATGATAATGCTATACCCACTGATTGTAGCGTTCTCCATTATATAACGTTATTAGTCAATTTTGATTTAAATCAGCTAAGATTCTGAGAACATGGGTAAACGAGGCCTAAATTGTATAGGTTATATATGGAAACTTAACGAAACAAATGTAGCGAATTTAACAAAAATTTAACGTCCCTACCAAACGAGCCTTAAAAAAACTGTTATTTTAAAACCATTCTTAAACCAAACGGAACCCTAAAAATTAAATCCTTGAGACACTTTTCATCTAGTTGCCATAATATAAAATAAAGGCAGGCCAAATGAAATATGACATGTGAATTAAGTTTATCAAAGAGTAAGGTCAAATCAATTCATAACCAATATTACGTTATATTATTTATACTGTCCGTTCATATATTGTTTGAAGATTGTAGCGATAAGCCCCAGTGTGCAAAGCTTGGCCAATGTGGCTTTTGTAAGAATTACAGTGTGTATAAAACATAGGTTTTGTAATGAAATGATAAATAAGTAGGTACTATCGATTTAATTTTATCTCATAAATTATGAAATTTTTATAAGGCTGTAGCGTGAGCATTATGTTGTAAATTGCATCGTTAAATAATGATATTAATTTGTTTTAAACATTAATAATTGTAACTGGTTTTTTCTTTAGGTATTTGTGTAAATTGATAATATTTTTATCTATTTTTAACATCATAGGTTTCCTAATTCGATTTGTTCGGGTTTGGGTGGTAATGTTAATTTCCTTCACTCTACACGCAATATTAAAAAAAATGCATAGAGAGAAGATAACCGTCACGAGCAGCTAATTACTAAGCTAGTACTAGGTTCCCTCTTCCTACAACCATATAAAAAGATTAGGAATTTGTAGTCAGGTTTTTACTCACACCCAAAAAGGCGGGAGAAGCGTAAGAAATAAAAATGTAAATATTAAAAAACTATATTTTTCTTTAATATTTTAATGTAGTTTTACTAAATTAAGTAAAAATTTTATTTTACCAAACAAAAAAAATGTCCAAAAAAATAAGACCGCCAGCGTGTTTGATAAAATTTTAAAAAGCTTCTCTAATAAAAACCTCAAATGTTATAAGTGACACTTGTTCTTGGACAAAAAACGCCACTCGATGAGAAACACAACAGAGTCCGGTTAGGACAAACGATAAAAACGTGTAAATAAGAAATTTATAACATTGTAATAAGTCTTAAAGTCACGTAGGCTACTTTAGAGGTCATAAGTATAACGTGAACTTGGAAACGCAAAAAAGATGTCCATCGGTGCAGTAAAATGCTTAAACGTTATTTTTACGGTCTAGCTACTGTCTTGAGGAATTATGGTTTAAAAAATATTTTAATATTAATAACTCCATCATGGCGCAGTTATAATATGCATAACTATTATATAAACTACAATCAAGCTGGGTTGCGATCAAAGTAAAAAACGATAGGGTTAATATTTTATTTGATTTAATTATTTTTTTTAATAATTATTATATATGCTATAAAGTAAGAAATAATAATTGACAATATGATAATGAAAAATAATACATTTACAAATTTAATATTTAAGTTCTATCTGCGTCTAGCTTTACAGCTGTTACAATGTATGCGATCTACTTCTCAATTACGGTGCTAATAATAAATTTTAATTATTAAATATCTAATAATTACACCTTATATAAGTTTATAGTATCAATTTCGTGCTGTAAATTGTTATACAATAAGTACACTTGATCAACAGACGCCGTCGGTCTCGCTCGCGATCTTCCTCTCGACACCACTCAACAGAAGATGAATGCAGTTCACCCAGAACTATCCTCATGTCAGATCAAGAAGCTCTTCATCAGCTCTACGGGGAAATTACTACTGTAAGAGATGGCGCGATCACGCACCAGTGTGTGCAAACCAACTTGGCTGATGTGATTTGCGGAGGTCAGTATATAATATATTTAAAAAATTCAATTTTTTTTGCGTATACTATACACGTAAATTGTTATTTTAAGAACTCTTCTCATTAAAAGTTCAAAGAAATCATCTTAACACCTATTTTCAAGACCTATACTTAGTTTCGACTGTAAGTCTGTGAAATTGCTCCTGGCAGATCCACAAATCCTCGAATCTCATAACTGCACGAAATAGTTTCACGAAAAGCTTTCAGTGTTCAAGTAGATAAGGGCTAAAATCCTTTACACTCGCTGAAACAACAGAATGTAGGGCGGCTTGCAGTGTCCTGATTCAGTGTGGTTTTACAGTTTATGCAAGTAGAGCATTTTAGATTGATTTATTATTAAAATGAAAAAAACTGTTTTAAAGCTTTTATATTTATTTGAAAATAAACAAATGAATAGTAGGTGTATTTTCTTTTAAGAGTATCATGGTACTTTTTCTTGGTTGCCTATCTAAATCTACTTTGAACTTCAACAATTACTAAAAACAGTTAAAATGCAAAATATCAAAACATTTAATCTTTAGCAATAAATTGTCCAATTATCTTGAGAGTTGTAACTTTACAAGGCCACCAATGAACTTAGAGCAACTTGAAATCAACTTTGAATAATGTAAAGAATATGGCTAAAATGAGGTATAAAAAACATTTTTTGTCTCTTTTGCACCAAAAGTTTCATTTTTATCCGATTACGGCGAAGTAAAAAGAAGGGTTTTACTTACATAAATAAAAACAATGACATAACTACATACATACAAACAAACAATGTTATCCCACACAACTCAAATCACCAACAAATCTCAGAGCCTGGGAACAAACGAAGCGGTTACATTGACAATATTAAACGACAAACATTACTTTGAAATAGCGCAGATATGCTTCTGATGCCCGATTGAGCCAGTCCTTGTGGTTACATCAAGCAATTGTGGGCACAACGACTTTGAACTTGAAGATGATAATCGTATGCACGTATTACTTTATAACTAGTTGCCAATTAGGGTATGTGGATCACTCTATGCCCGTTACTCCATCCTTGTACGGAGGACGGCACTGACATTGTATCTTTTTATGCTTATCAGTAAAGAAGATAAAATTAGATTTTGCAATCCCATTACCGTTGCAATCAGCTTCGTTTTTATTTGAATAATTGGACGTTGTGCTGTTCTTTGAATTCATATCTCGACGTCTCAAAGGAATTCTTTGTATTAAATTAAACTAAGGTCACTAGATCTTATCTAAGCTTTGGTACAATATCGGGTTTAACCACTGATTGCGTTTAATAATAATGATGAATGAGATCGTGTGTTACATTTTAACATATTATCTTTCACATGAGACATTGAAAGACTACAAATATTTGTCTCTGACGTAACAGGCACTTTGGTCCTTATGTGGTTTGCAATACGTTATACAATTAGATGCACTACTTAATGCATGGACAGTAACTCTTGTGGACATTCAAGTCACCTTATCTGCCAAACGAAGTATCAAACCCTGTGTTTTTGCACCACGCGCCTTAACACATCTATCAAGTCAAACGCGTTATCGGGATCTAGCGTTTATCTTTATAGCCCTTATTGCAATCGTTTAGAGGCGATAATTGCACGTTACATAAGTGCACAGTACAAGATTGATTAGAGCCGTTTCCTGTGCTTTGCGGATTGGCTTTCCACTGATCTCTTTACTTACGTTCTGGTTTTATACGACAAATTTACGTTGCACTTAAATTAGTCTTTATTACTTACTAGGTGAGACTCTATTTCTTTGGCATCGTAATCAAGGCTAATTTGTAGTAGATGTGTGTGGCCTTGGTAGGTTAAAAGCGCTATTAGATATGGACAAGTAAATACGATGAGTTATTACAGTATTCAGATTTAAGAGACAGTATAATGTTTATCGTGAGATGCAGGAAATATATTTTATACAAGTGATTGTGCCCATTCGCGTCAGGTTTTTTTAGTGTGAATGTGTCCATTTCACCTTATTATTGAACTCCCGGATGTACGTGTTGTGGTAAAAATGTAATTTATATTTCTGTTCTTGAATCTGAAAGTAAATGTTATAAATTAAATATAAGATTATACTTACTTAAAGTATAATCTTATATTTAATTGACAAAAAAGGGAATCTTCAGATGAACCAACCTAGCGAACCCGTCCTCACACCTTTACATGAAACTATCCAGAATCACCGCTACGACGGTGTCAATTAAAGTCTTATTATTACACCTTTCATTGGAAACGTCATATATATTTAAGCGAAAAAAATTAAAATTTCACCAAACAAATTCAATAAATACAAAAATATAATAATCAGCAAATTCCCAAAAAAAAAGATAACCGAAAAACCAATACTGTTAGTCCTAAAAACATGACTCCGTACAACTAAATAGTTTATGCCTATCAATCATTTTCGGTCAACAATCAACGCTAATCGGGCAATCTAACAGTAAATAATCGGATTTATTTTATTGCGGCGGTTCCGTTTCTGTACATATTTCACAATACCGCTAAGTTTCCTAAACAAATTGGCGAAGTCACGAACTCGTGTGACCGCGGCGACCTTTGAGGCTGCCTTTGAGGCTGATATGGTACAATGTCACTTACTAATATATATCTCACTGCTGACCTAATGCCGCCAGCAGGATCTATCCTGAGATAGTGAATTCAAAGGGCAGTTACTATACTCGTATATTCAAAGTTCATTTGCAATTAGACACGTTATTGTCTAAAGATAACGGATATTTTTGTCTATTATGTTCAATTGTCTAATTTATACTCGTATCTGTAATAAATACCATATGTTGTTCACATTTAAAATTTTATTATTACTTGAAAATGTAAATATATGATCTTAAGCTTCTATTTAAATACAAATATATAAACACATGTATCTGGATGTATATATAGGTAAATAAATAACTTAATTTTTAATAATTTTCCGGCCAACATTAAAATTAACGGTACTTTCACAATATCTACTCCAATTTGATTAGAAAGCTACATAATGAATTGCTTTTTGTATATTTTCATAAATTTTCTAAAGTTCTGCATATATAAGATATGCAACTTCTAAAATATTAATACTTCCTTTTAAAACGGAAGATAATTATAAAAATATTATTAACTTTCTACTTTACTATTGCATGTTTACAAAAAAACTTAACGACAACGTAATTATTTCTCTACAATTAATATGATATAGTTTTCCTTTCTGATTGATTCAATACAGCGAAGCCGGCCTTTGATGGGTAACGCTAATGGTATGTCGTTACTGTGACAGCTATATGAAAGTGAGGCGTCTTTCCTCACATTAGTACTTTCCATGTGAACAAGAAAATGCGTGTGTACGGTTAATCACCTATACCTCGTGACAAGGTCTAGGCCGTGAGATTTATTATTTTTATGTTTGTAAGGGATAGCTGACTGCAGCGTCAAAGCCTTCATTGATAAGATATGCCTTGTTTTTTAAAGAAATTTTCATTTTATTTATTCAAAAATATGTATATGAGGCCAATGATGGCGTAGGGGCACATGTGTGCTAATGTATGCGCGGCAGGTAATGGGTTCGATTACTACTCGATAAAATGAAATTATATTTTAATTTCCTCGCTCTGGTAATGAAGCATACTGCGGCGTTGAGTTCCGTAGCTCACACTCAATGCCTCCAGAATGGATATCTTAATTGGAACGGAGTGTCCAGAGAACATGAGAATTTAGTGTTAAACACTACTTTCTCAGGTTCTCTCGACCTACCTTGTTATGTAGGATAGTGAGTGAAGCTAAAAAAAAAGAATATGTATGCTTATTTTTTCACTTCCTTAATATTACGAAAGAATTTTGAAATTTAAGTATCATAGTTATCATTCTGCTTTCTTTATTTTTACAAACATACACATATTATTACATAGTAAATCTGTAATAACATTTCTAACGATCATAAGTTCTAACACTAGGTGTAGCTAAAATAACAGATAATAGCTGTCGATAAGTATGTCACTTCGAACCTAGAAAGCAAGTGTTTGTTTGTATACTTAATTTCGTTAAGAGCCTTTCACAATCCAGATCCTGTTAAAAAACATCCATTGATTGCCAATTGTATTTAGTTAATGTGAAAATCCTAGATTTCTACCTAAACGTTTCTTTCATTAATTTTCTAAGAACGTTCTCAAGTGATTTGTCTAGATTCTAGTCTAATTATTCATTAATTTTACAATGTTTATTGGTAATGTGTACAAAGAGCAATTTTAAATAGATTGTTCAAATTTGGAAGTAATTCGCGAGTGAAATTAGTTATGTATTTTAGTTTTTTTCAGTAAAATGTGCATGTCGTTAATGTCCAAATATAATATAATAGTAAAAAATATATACTACAGGATGTTTTAAAAGATTTTCCTATAGTGCAGTAATAAAAAGTGTAATAAAAGTGACCATGCACTTAATTTTCTAAAGTGTTTACTCACTTGGTTGGTTAACCACAGCTTCTTCTAAGTTAGTATTAGTGGTCAAGCAATGTGTGATAAATATTATTTCTACTGAGAATTTTATACAAAGTATTTAAAGGATATCTGCCCTATACCCATATACTTACATTTGTTACACAAAATGCTCTTCTGGGAACTGAACCTGTGAACCTGTATCACGCTTATTATACACTATGTTTAGTCCGCTTTTACTTTTACTTGTACCACTTTCCTCATCTTTTAAAGCTATATAGGCTTATTGATCATTAGTTAAAGTCAATAAACACTAACAAAATTCATGTAATCATTAAATTAGATACTCGCTGCCTATAATCTACGTTAAACTCATTTACCTATTTGTCTGTCAAGTAAGTACTACGATTTACTGCGTTTAGTAGTTTAAACTTAAAGGCTTATTGAAGCATATTTATTCTAGGCAACAATCAAAGTTTATTTAATTTGAAAATATTTAATTATATTGTAATAATTAAATTTATAATTATTTTATAATATTTTACTCAGGACTCTACTTTACTATGTACTAGAGGCCACTGTTACATATACTTATACCACGTTCTCTCAATGTATAACAATCAATGTATTTAACTCAACGCCGTGCTTTGCCAGAACTAGATTATTCCCCTAAATGGGAATCGAACCTGTCATCGTGTTAACATTCAGACGCAGTGCCGCTGCGTCACCGAGAACACTAGAAACACTTATATTAGTATACGTATTTATATGTTTTTTACACGTATATAATATCTTTAACTATATAAGCTTTCATAATCATCTTTTAACTAACAATTGACGATTTTATATAAACTTCAGACTGATTGGTTTTATCCAATAACTTATCGAGAATAGAACTAGAGCTGCCAGTAAATAAATAGCCTGGGACAGTAATAAAATGTAGACTATATCGGGGTAATCCAGGCTAATAGTGGGTCTAATGTGTTTAGATCTAGATTGTATAATTACTTAGTAGGGTAATGTTCGTACTTGAGCGTATAAGAAACTTTGTTAGCGTCTACGTGTTTAAATTTGAAATTCTAATGCATTAACTTTTTATTTGTTTTAAACATGTTGTTTACATTATTTGTTTAAATAAAGTTGATTAAAGTTAAGATATATTATAAAATAATAACTTTCAAGTTGGATTACAATTTACTCTATTTAAGGGATGTGACGTCAATAATATTTTTAATTTACAAGAGATGTCACCATATGTGATGTTTTTTGTTTAAAAATTAAAATTTTTAAACATCAAACTTTCTCCCTAATTATGAAGGCTGTGAATTGGAGAATTTCAAGGCACAATTGCTCACCGAAATTAATCTAATTTGATTTTTGATATAGGGATTATAATATAAAGCCAAACATTTAAATGAATGACATTAAGATTATAAAATATATTTTGTACAATCTCAAACGTCCACCATGTATTTGTATTTTCATTTAAGATTTAATAAATAATTAATACTTATATTATATTTTCTATTATATGCCATTATTCAAATTTATCTAGGTTAAAATGTACACCATAAAGAAAATATTGGCATGTGTATCATTATATTAGCGATATTAAATCTGATGACACCAAATCAGTCCAAATCTAGGAGAGCGTAGGTGAAATGAAAGTTAACGAAAGCAATATATAAAAATTTTAAAATAATTTGTAACGATGACTAGTAGGTGTAATGTAACAAATGTGGCACATTGATATCTCTTCGAATTTAATCCACAATTTCGGTTTCTAGGTAAATCGGCAGCGATGCGATTCGTAAGCAATGAGAGTGTATAAACGTAATTGTAGTAAAGTTAGTAGTAATGTATATTAGTTATTACATATATATCGATTTATATATCCCGCACACAGCAGGGTGGGCAGAGGGAACCTAGGATTAAGACATGTTGAATGGCGGAATTCAACGCCGGGCAAAAGAATCACATTAAATAATAGATGCATAACATATTGTTTACTTAATTGTTTTCAAGTGAAGCTGTATTTACAATTTAAAAATAATTTATATCCGAAATAATTTTTATTATCAAAAATATTTCTCCTCATACAATATTTTTATATCTAAACACAAAGAAGCTAGTAATTATTATATAACTGTAATAAAACATGAAACTGAGGCAAAAAATAAAATTTAATTTGATTCCTACTGGCGGAAGTGTTACAAAAAAAATCAACGCCTTCTGGTTATATTACCGAAAATATTAAGAAGTTTTTAGAATATTTTTTTTTCTAATTGACATTGGATTATCTATTCAAAGATGGTCTGTTTTTATTCGAGGTTATTGAAGAAATAACTGATAATAATATTTAATCTGTTTAAAATTAGCATCGTAGGCCAATTAAAAATTATAAAAAAAATGATTTACGAACTTAATTAAGAAAAAAGTTTTCGGAACTTAAAGAAAAATACTCGGTCCTTAATTACTGATAGTTTAGGAATTGTGACACTTTTTGTTTTATATATTATTTTGTAATTTGCTTTTAGTCTAATAAATAAATTGGTATAAATTAATGATAATTTTACAATTTACACTCATCTTGTAAATTGTTAATTTATAAGATTGCTAATAAATTTCCGTATAATAAGGGAGGAACCTAGAGTAAAGACACTCCAGATCTCTTGAATTGAAATATTTATATAATTATTGCTTGAAGTGGAATAATGGGTTCATACTGTCACGTCACCACAGCCTTGACAGTTAAATATAAATGCACAAATTTCTAATTTAGACTTTTTAATTCTCCTCATAAACATAAATAGTGGGCGTTTATGTTTAAAACATATACAGACTATCTAAGCTTGGCGCCGCCCCATATTTAGCTATAAGTGTCTGACCTGGAATTGAAGTGAGGACCCAGTGAACTAAACCAGTGACATGATATCTAAGGCGATGTAAACGCAAAATCTTGCTTACCATTAGTGTAACGCACATTTGCTTGTGTTTAGTTTGTATGTAGTTAGTCGTTTATTTTTTAACCGACTTCTGTAA
>FAPJ01007368.1:0-16193 GCA_001485985.1 Heliconius ethilla aerotome | reverse complement strand
ACGAGGCGATTGTGTGCGCTGCCCGAGAGATTGAGCGAGGGCAGTGTCGATCTATCATTGGCACTCGCTGTGTGCCCCACTGTCATCTCTGATGTGGCATAGCCATGATAATATACGGTTTCCTGTGTAATTATAATATTATTAATGTATCAGGCCATCGAGGCGCAGGGGCACGAGGGAGTATGTCCGTAACGCAACGGTTGTGGGTTCAGGCCCCACTCGGGGGAATGAACTATTATTTATTTATACTTTAATTTCTTTGTTCTCCCACCAAGGCAAAAGCTCGACATTGAGATTCGCCACTCAATACGTAACGCCTCGAAAAATTTAGCGGAAAATGAGGAACAGAGTACCTTAACATATCCCTCTGACTACTCAGCTATATGTGAGATACAGCGTGAAGCTGATTTTTTTAATATAAATGTAACTATATGTAAAAATTGCTCGTTACTGAGTTATTGACTGAAAAAACAGCCTATACAGTTATATAGGCATATAATTATACCTATTATACCTTTGGGGAGTTTAGGGGAGCATCTTAATGCTCCCCTAAAAGTCCCCGCTCTCGAGTCCCCTCGTCTCTTAAGACGATATACCAAAATATCATAGATACTGGAACGGGAGACAGCAACATTTTATGATTTAAACTATAAATACCACAAACGAAGTTATGGGCGGCAATTAGTAGATAATCGAAAAAAAGTAAGCAAAGTATATATTTATGATGTCAGTATAAGCACTTAGTTCTTCTGTGCATTGATGTTAATTTATACAATCGTATTTTTTAGCATAAGTACATAGATATGTAAGTTTATAAATTGCCTTATAGTTACTTATATCCATTTATAATAAAACAATGGCATAAATACATAGGTACATATACGGTAAATTACTTAAAAAACAATAATAACTGCAATAATGTACAAAAAAATAAAAAAACAATTAAAAAGGATCGTTAAGGCCGTCGTAACGCAGCGGCACAAAGTTTGACTGTAAACGCGATAGTTGTGGGTTCGATTTCCAGTTAAGGTAAATTTAATATTTTCATTTCCACACTGTGCTAACAAGACAAAGTGCAGCGTTGAGTTAAACTCCTCACTGAAGGGTCTCAAAAATTGTTGAGGAGAGTAGGGAACTCTTTCTCCCATCCTCTATTTTTCTTAGCACTAGGTTCCATGTGTTAACCCCACTATATCCAGCCTACAGCGTGAATTTATATAAATTCTACATTTAAATACCTGACTGTGGCTTCTTCGTAAGTCTAACACGATTGTAGTTCTTGGATGAGATTGGTCTGGTGTCAGGCATCGTCTTGAACCGCGTGACTTACCGCTCGCTAGAGTAGGCGCCGGTGTGAGAGGTCGCGAGTCTGTTTCTGTATATCTAGGAAATTATTTATAAAGTAGATATTATTTTTTTTCTTTTTTATTTTCGCAGGCCGAATCCCGTACAAAGCAGGGGGGAGGCAGAGGGAACCTGGGAACCTAGTGTTAACACATTCCATTGCCCATTAATACACTTACGTTCCCCACTTATGAATATGTAGTAGGTAGGTACAATTAAAAAAAAATAGAGGCCGTCATGGTGCTGAAGCACAAGCGTGCGACAGTAGGTATACGTGGCGGTAGCAGGTTCAATTTCCACACGGGGAATGAATAATTTATTAATATTTTTTAACAAGGCAAAGCACGGCGTTAAGTTCCGCCACTCAGCTCTCAATGCCTCGAGAATTAGCGGATTTAATTTCTCTTTAATATGAGTTTACAATTGATGTGAATTTTTACAATTGATGTCAATTATATTACCTTCTAAACATATCTTCTGTAACGATGTCATGTGGTGTTCTATTCTTTTCTTTTTCATTGTTGTCTTGGAATTTACTTAAATCTTCATGAAAATGATGACTTTTACCTTCAAGAAACTAAGAAACAAGATAATCGAAATAAGTTATTTAATACCTAAAAAATAGAAATAATTTCTTTCTAAATACAGTTAATTTAAAAATAGTTTTCTATTTCTTATTACGATAGGTGCGGTTAAAAAGAAGAAAATAACACCATAGTGGGGCAGTGGCAAAACATCCGACACGAGAAATCTAGAGAATTTCCACTCTTCACAGAAGGATTATTGTTTAAAAGAAAACCTTAGTGTGGTTAGTTCATAGTAACACCAGGATTCTTTACCAATCTTTTGAAAAAAAGGACGAAGATATTACCCAGGCATCCTTAGCTCGCTTCACAAATTCCTTAGCGGTCGTATCAGCCGGGTGGTTGCACAGTACAGAGCACCCGTGCGAGAAAGGGTTGTACAGGCCAGCGTACGGCCGAAGCATAAACGGCGCTGGCGTCACCTCGCATAGTAGCTCTAGGTTACCCTGAAAGTCAACAATAATATGATATAAATTATCTTCTTTTTTTTTATTTTTAACATTAGTGGACAACTGGAACTAGTTAAAGAACCTGCATGTCCTCAAAAAAGATAAATACCCACTAATAAAATAATTATAAAAACAACATATTTAAAAACATTTTATTTTAGGCAACGGATTAAGTTCTACCTAATAAAAAAATTGTATCATCGATAGATCTAAACATGGACGGCATTAAATGGGCCAAAAACTCAAAATATCGTTTTAGTTTTAATTAATAACGAGATAGAAACAATTAATGCTTATAAATTAAACAAACATAAACGGTAAATACTTTAAAATATAAAATAATTATGAGCTATAATTAATTGCATTTGAAATGCTTCACAAGTAGTTTTTATTTAAATTGCCGCTAGTTTATCGGCCAATGTTTTAAATTATTGAGAGTATGAATGTTTTCAATAAAATGACCGAAGTGGAGCAACCCCCCGTTCCCCACTTTCCGCCAAATTTTCGTGGCATTACGTTTTCCCACGAGTGGCAATCGAACCCGCAACCGTCACGTTACAGTCACGCACTGCCCTTGTTCCACAACAGCTATTCATACTGTAAATTTGAATATGTTTTTAAATTTTATCAGTATGCAGCCAAATTTGAATACATAACATGTAGGATTACGTTTAAATACACTAGATCCACTTGAGCTAGGTATATCTTCACACCTCATTACCTATTTTCAATTCTCGATATGATTGTGTCAAATCTTGTTATTTAATAATAAATTTTAGTCAAAATATTCTCGGAAAGACATTACTATTATTTTGTAACGTTTTATTAGCTTGGCTCTGTGCCGTGTTGAATTTTTCACACAGTAAGAATAACCTATAGAAGAAATAAACATTTTTTTTAATGAATAACATATAAACGTGAATAAGCTTAATACGGTTGTATTATATTTATCGTATAATTAATTATCAAGTTATAATGTTACGAGTACAAAGGTATTAGTAGTTAACTGCCAGTTATAGCAATTTAAATATAAATAGATCCCTCTAAAAAGCAATCTTTATTCTATTCTCAGGCATACTTACTTATCTATTTTTAGCCAAATTTATAGCACAACAATTCAATTAGGCGAACGGTATGTTGTGTTTTAACCGACTTCAAGAAAAGAGGGTGTTATAGTAGTAGCGAGTACCCTACCAACATCTAACAATGATATTCTCACCTTAGTTACGCAGTTATTTTGATAAAGTATTAACTAATGTTAGAGATGGTGATGGTTGTGGCTTCAAATTTTAACTTTTCTTCTGGGAAATGGAATAATTTATTACTATTTCTTCTATAACCATATCAAAAGTTCTCTACACGCTTCAAAAAAAGTAAGAGCAAAAACAAATAAAAGCAAGTAAGATTTCCCCTTTTACTAAGATAATTGAACTTAAAAGTAATTATAACATATTTTAATACTTACGCAACCAATTTCCTTTTGTCTCCCACTAAGTTTTGGGACACATGCCAGCAATCCAGTATTACTTGTTAGACCCATCGTTTGTTTACATCAATAAAAGGTAAATATCGATCTATCAATCACTTGGTAACGTGAACTAAATGTATAATTCGCAGTAAAAAATATAGATTACATTTACTGACAGGAACATTCTTCTTTTTTCCTTATGCTATTTAATAGAATAAGTTTTTATTTGGCTGTTTCTTTTTTCCTTTTTGTTAAAGATATTGACAAAGATTCTACTTCGAATAAATATGCTAGTTTTAGAGTGCTTTTAAAATAATTGTTAAACAGTAGGTATCGTCATTTTTATGCAATGTAATTATCACAAAAATAAAAAGATTTAATAGTTTATATAATTTTATACATACATATTACCTACTTCGATTTAGTAAATTAGTTTAGAATAAATACTATTCTTGAAAACGGAAATATAAATTTAAATAAATATTTTAATTCCTCGAATGGAAATCGAACCCACAATCTGTCGTGTTTACAGTCGCACGTTTATGGCAACAACATACCAAGTACAATGTATGTTACATTGGATCTAACAAAAACAAAATAATGAATTTTTCACATATATTATTCAAAAAAATTTACATAAAAGCACTAAGACATCCATTTAATCTTATTGTCTAAATAAATGAAGTTATAATCCGACACGCAATCTCTTAATTAAAACATATAATTCTTCTCTAAAAATAATACTCATTCTCTTTTTTATATAGAAAAGTAAACGGCATTATAAACATAACACCTACCAAGCGATATTTTGAAATTTAATTCTAGAATATTCTATAATTTTAATTTTATTTCATCACTAACGGGATCTATTTATTTATTACAAAAGGGTCTTTTTTATTATTTTACAATATAGTGCAATAAAGTATTTCAATGTGTACAGTGGGTGAAAAATTACTAAGATTTAAATTTACTTTATTCAATCCACAGTTTTCTATGTTTACGACATTCGTGTTTTTAGAAAACGAAAGATCCACGTGGTTCAACCACAAAACGTATCGTACCATAAATATCTCTTATTTTTATAGTATAAGTAGAATATTATTCTTTTATTGGGAAACGTTACAAACAAAATATTTTCATTAATAAACTTTCGCCATTACTGATTCAATAATCGATAAGAGAGCAAATGAGACCGCCAGAACCAGACCAGTTCCTTGTCCGTTAACTTTTAATGTATTTTTCGGAAAAATCTACAGATTTCTTTATTACACGAATAAATTAAAATAATTGATATTTAATTAAACAACAATCAAAATTTGATGAGAGCTTTCGGGCTAGGCCAATCTAGTGCTGACAGTGTCATATCTTCAACAAATTATTATTCAAAACATTCGGTATAAGTATTTTATGTTCAGACACTCAAGAGCTCAAGAGATATTGCCAACTTTTTAAAACCACCAGTTATGAAATGCGCTAGTATATAAATACTTTGTACTTAACAATATTTAACGCCGGCAATAAATTCGCAGTAAAGCTAATATGTCGTAAACTAAACAGCTCTGTGTTATGACTGTTGTTATTCTACGACGTATTTTAAGCAGCATATCGAAAAAAACATTATAATATATATAAATGTAGTACAAAAACGTATTCTATTCCAACAGCTTGCTTTTTAATAATTATATATTATTAAATATAATATACATTCCATTAAGTCCAATTTATTTTAATAGCAAGCGCGTTGCGATGGATGCATGGACATTCTAATTGATAATTATTTTATAACATTGACAGCACGATATAACTCGCAGTCATAACACAGTTAATTACATTAATCGAGCTCTATACGAATTAAAAAAATATATTACTATCATTAATGGTCGAACGAGCTCACGATCGCAAGGTCGATGTTAACATTTTTCCAATCTATCAGACCTATAGATTACTCCGAAATATTTGAGGCGACTTTTTAGAAATATCTCAAATGGTTTTACAATTCAATTGATATGTGATTGTAACTAGCTTCGTGATTGCGTACTTGAAATCTATCGGTTGAGAAACTTGTAGACGTAATGTACACTCTTATGTAAACGCAGGTCCTCGCTATGTTCAAGTACACAAAAAGGCAAGTCGATTAGAAGGCAAGTCACAGTCCCTACTTTTGTCTTAATATTTTTACAAGTACAACGATTAACTTATATTACATGATGAACATAAAAGCAATGTTTACTCCGCGCGATAGAGCACTAACGCGCAGACGAGCGGCCCATCCGTGAGAATGTAAACCAGCACCCTTAATAAAAGTATAATCATTAAAATATTAAACAATAATTTAGACTAACATCACTCTATGTAAACCGTGTGACTCATCTCGTCATTCTCTACAAATAAAATTTAATTATGACTAGTCATTATGAAATAAATTTGAGCATGGAAACAAGCGAACTACACGACCATGCGACTATAAAAATATTATAAAAACTTAAATACTTAATTTATAAATATAAATTACAAGTATAGTCACACGTAAAAAAGAAAACAGTTCTGTTACACGGGCAGGGGTCCCTGGGGCACTACCGCAACATTGCACTGCGTGAACACACTTCACTAAGTAGCTAGGTCTGCCTCACTTCACTCGATGACGACAACGGCGGCGTCGTTCGGGTCGGGCGGGAGGCGCGCGGCGCACTACGGGCGCGAGGCGCGCGCCGCCTCTTCCAGTGCCCGCACCTTCAGCTCACGCTCGCGTTGCTGCCGCAGGAAGTCCTCGTGGTGTGCCGGGTGCAGGAAGCCTCGCTCACGCTCCAGCAGCAGTTGGCGCTGCAGTTGCTCGTGTGCCGCCGCCTGATGCGCTAGTTGCTCCGCGTACGGCCGGCCCAACAAATCGGGGTGCGGCAGCGGCCGGTACGGCGCACCCGCCCCTAGCCCCAGTCCCAGCGCGTCCTGCTGCGCTTGCGCCGCCTGCTGCCCCGGGTGTAGATGCAAGTGTGTGTGCGAATGTGCATGCGTGTGCGCATGTGTGTGTGCGTGGTACTCGGGGTTTATGCCCGCCATCTGTAATCTGACCATGGGGTCCGCGGCCAGTGCTAACCTCTCGGCGGCCTCCAGCTGAGCAGCCGCCACCCCCGGGTGAGGATGATGTGGGTGATGTGATGGGGCTCCCGTAACTGGGACTGAAGGCGGAGGACCACCGGCCCCAGCAGGTGGAATACCAAGTCTCTCGAGTCTTTCTCTTTCTAATTGTGAAAGTGCTGCAGGACCATGACCTGGAGGATATAGTCCGAATTGTACAGGAATTGCACCCTGAGGAGGTGGTGGTGGCATTCCGTATCGCCTATGCATTTCCATCCAATGTGGATCCAGAGCTCTGGGGCCAACGTTATTTTTAAGCAGTTCTTCTTTTAACCGATCATTAAGTTCTCGTTCTCGTAACTCTCTTATTTCTCTATCCCGTTTTTCTCTTTCTAAGTGTTCTAATTCAAGACGTTCTCTAGCACCAGCAGCACCGTACATGGAACTTAATTGATACTGAAGCATTGGATCCATGCAATGTCGAGGTATATTACCAGGACTGAAGCCCGCATGAGGCCTAGCGTATTCAGATAACTGTCTTAAAGCTGGCGTATCGGGATAGCCAGGTGGTCGTGGGAATCTGTCATATGGTGAAGTTATAGTTTCAATAGCGCCTCTGGAAGGAGGTTTAGTTTCCGGTTTTTCTGGTGTCGCTATTTTTCTATGTGCTTGTTGAGCTATCTTTTCTCTTTCTTCTCTATCTCTTTCAGCTTGCTTTCTCAATCTCTCTTCTCTCTTTCGCGCAAGCTTAGACTCTGGAACTGGTTTGAAGATGAGATCGGTTCGAGTACAAGAATTATAATCTCCTCGATTCCAATGCCTTAAGAATATTGCAGATTGAGATCTGTGACATTCAGTATCCTCTATTTTAGGTTCTGGGCTAGGTCCATGAGGAATGTGTGCTGGGCTTGGTATTTCCTCTTCTTCGGGTTGTGATTGAGTTTCAAGTTTTAACTCAGGATTTTCATCTTGTATTGGTCGCGGAGGGCCGCGTAAATGAGGATGACCGTGAGCCATTTGATGAGGAGAGCCTGATCTTGCATGTGCTTGCAATCCAGCCGCAGCTTGGGCATGTAGTCGTAAGCTTTCTATAGAGCTAGGCCCTGGGCCGGGTGGCAAACCCAGACTTAACCCTGGGTGACCCATAGAAGGTGGTTGTATCATAAGATGATTTGAGTTTCCCGGTAGCATTTTTGGATGATGACGAAGAAGCATCGAGTCCGCTGGAGATAATCGTTCGGGATGGTGCGCCAGATGATGCGAATGGTGATGAGTATGATTGTTGCTTACGTTAACGCTTGATGATGTACTTGTTGTCTGAGATACACTGGCAGACAAATGAAGTGGGGAACTAGAATGGGAACTGGTTTTTTGTTGTGTATTAATTTTATGTTGAATAGATTGTGATGAACTACTGGATGTAGAATGGGATATTGAAAGCGTGTGATTAGTGCCCCCGCCAACATGGCTGGGTTGTTTTTCTGTGCTTGTATGTACAGCACTGTGATGACTCGTTGAGTGATGATGCGTCATTGTAGTTTCATGCAATTGATGTCGTTCAGTTGTCGCATTAGGATTCCTTGGGTCATCAGAGCTTTCTGAAATTTCTCTTAAGGACCGCGTTGTTACTGAAGAACTAGTACTGTGGTGAGCGCTAAGCATGGTCGTCGATTCGATTGTGGAAGGTTTCACTGGGTCATGTCGTCCTGGAGTACTAGATGCAGGATGCATAGGTGGTATGGGATGATGTTGTGGCAGGGGTCCATATGGATACGGGTATGGCATTGAGTATCCGGGATGAGGATGAGGATAATACGGATGCATAGCATGAGCTGCAGCGGCAGCTGAGAGTTGGAATATAGAAGAGGGATGGAGAAGAGGATGATGAGGATGATGTAGTGGAGAAGCAAATGGATGTGGATGTCCAGGTTGTTGTCCAGTATGGATCACTGGACCAGCCATTGTCGCTGGAATTGTAAGAGGTGAATGGTTCATTAAATTAAGAGCTGAATGAGACACTGGTGTATTATGCTGTACAGGCGATGCAGAAATTTGTCTTGGTTGAGATGGGCTGGTCAAATGTCTTGAAAAAGGTGAAGTTGTAGATGAAGGGTGCGGATGACCAGGTGTTCCATTATGACTTGGTTGACTTTTAATGGGTGTTGGAGTATGAGGACTTTTAACTGGTGGGACTGTACTCGTTGGATCTGATCCACTTCCTTGACTTGTTGATACTGGTGTTATATGTGGTTGATGAAGGAAATCTGGTTCTTTCTTTATACTTTCTATTCTTGGGCCGAGGAAAGCACTTGGCATATTTGAACTTTCATTCTGTGGTTGACTAGGAGGTCTACTGCTGTTTTCTACACTTGATATTGACTCTCTGTCTCTTTCTGAACTTAAATGTTGTGCTATAGCACTTCCAATTGGATATCCAGGGACTTTGACTTCTTTAAGTGACTGTAAAGGATCAGCAACATTTTGAGTGGATAAATTAGCTGGCATATTATCTGGAACTTCCTGTTTAATTTTAAGATCTTGTGGCATTGATGTATCATTTTGATTAGATTGTTGAGAAATAAGATTTGATGCAGAATGACTGTGTGACGGAGGTACTTGTTGCATCAATGGAGGTAAAGCTCCAGGTTTTTCTAGTCCTGGATGAGGTGCATGACCATACAATGAAGCGGGCATAAAGCCATAAGGACCAACATTAGACCCACTACCAACTGATATAAGAGGACCTGGAGGTAAAAGGCCAGTCATTGATGGTTGGTTCAGCGATGGTGGGGGCATATTTGGTACAGATACAGGAGCATTACTTTGGGCTTCAGTTGACCTAATACCAAGATTTTCCGGTCGCACAGGTGGTTGAAATATTGGAGGTCTTAAGTTTGAAGTATCTAATTTTGGCATTGGCTGTGTTTTTAAGTCTGTTGGTTGTTTATCATCTACTTCAGTTTCTTGAGATTTTAATTCTTGGACATTAGCAGGTGAAATGGGTTCTGTATTAGTTGTTGCTGGATGCTCCATATGAGGTGGGGAAGATGCTCTTGTGTTTGTTGGTGAAGGGCTAATTCTTTGCATAGAATCTAGGCGAGGTGTACTTGGAGAGTCAACTTTGTTAGCTGTTGATATTGTTGCTGTAAATATTTCTGGAGTATTTTGATTTTTCATCTCTGATGTGTCATCTCTAGGCTCTAGTTTAATAACTGTTTTTAAAGGATTGATTAGAGGATTATGTTTATTTGGATCATTTGCAAAATTAATATTAGGTGGATAGGGAAACGATTGCATGCCAGTTGCAAAATCTTTAGTATTCCTTATGATTGAATTATCTTTTGTCATATTTGCTGGGTTAAATATATTACTAGGTACCCCTTCGATTTTAATACCATGATTAAGTTTAGGATTAAACATATTATGATTATCTTTAACAAAATAATTAGTATTTTCCAAATTCAAAGGTTTACTTGATTGGCTTAATGCATGTCCTGAGAAATTATGAGCTAGTGGATCTTTTTGGAATTCTTCCTTTTGTAAATTAAGACTTTGCTCTTCTGTATCTATCTCTTCTTTTATTTTAATTTTTTCCATTACCTCAGTAGACATTGGAGTCACTTTAGGTATAATGAGTTCAGTCTTTGGAAATAGGGGAAGAGGTCTTGATTCCAAATTTTCTGGATTTTTTATTGTACTTAAGTCAGTTTTCAAATCGATTATAGCTCTATCGTCTTTATCTTGAACTACTTTAAAGATAGGAGGCATAACATCTTTTTCTGTTTTTATTATTGCTTCACAATTTTCTGTTTTAATTTGTCCTTCTGCTAGCTTTTGTGGTTGTTCAGGATCAGGTTCTTTATTTTGGTCAGTATTCTCTTTGTCAGTTTTACTAAAACTAAAATCACACGCTTCTGCTTCAGGTTCAACACTTTCTGAATCATCCATTGCAGGAAAGCTATCATTAGTCAAACTTTCAGATGGACTCTCAGGGTCTTCAGCAGCTTTCTTTTTCTTCATTTGCACATCACCATCCATTATCCCTTCAGGTTTGGTATCATCTGGAAGACGCTTTTTCACTTTAGACACATCCACTTTACCATTGGTCACTTTCTTTTTATTGTCCTTGCCAACTGGAGAGGGTAAAACTTTCTCTTGTATATTATTATTTGTACTTTGTGTATTTGGTTTGTTAGACTTTTTAGACTTAGGAGCATCATTATCGCTTTCATCTTGACCTTTCTTTCCATTTGGTGTAGTTTGTTCTTTAGACTTATTTCTGGTTCTCATCCTGCTTGGTGAATCATCAGGGTTTTCCACTCTTCCATTATCAACTTTTGCTGCAAGATCACCTGCATCTCTAGAATCACTATCATCTTCCGAATTTTCATCTTCAGTGACAGAACTCATTTCACCTGCCTCTTTAGGATTAGGTGAAGGCCTCGAACCATTTGTATCAGGAACTGAAGGTGTTGTTTCAGGAGTTTGCTCCTTAGGTGTTCCTGCTCGAGAATTTCTAGTATTGCGAACCCGTCTCAAAGATGCCTGACGACGGCGTCTATGAGGCCTGTTACTGCTAGCACCTGGGGTCTTTTTCCACAAATAATAAAATTCTACGAGTTCAGCTGTATCTTTGTGCGGTAATAAATCCTTTTTTATCTTAAAGAAATTTTTACCAAACTGTCGAATACCTTTGACAAATCGTTTAGATTCCTCCTCGGACCACTTTTTTTCAATTCCTTTTGGGACGGGACACTTAACAAGTGCTTGTAGTGCTCTACCAGGGTCGTAGCCAGAATCATGTAAAACATCTAGGGCATTGATAGTAGTATCGTCTCGACTAGCTGCAACACAGCCATCATCGGGTGATCCCCCATCACACATACCAGCAAATGCTGCCATTGAGCGAGCAGCTCTCAAGTACATAACCAAATCTCTGTCGGTAGCCTGCGCGGGTAACCATCGCAGTTCCTCGCCACCGGGGCACGGTTCGTCAGGGCCGAGTGGACCGTTCGTTCGTATATCGGGAAGGCAAGCGTAAATATCCTTATCTTTTACAGGTTGGGTCGGTGTCACTTGAACCTCCCCTTGGTTCTGGGCCATCGTAATATAATTAATATTTACACTGTATTGTACTCTTTCACTCACATAATATAAACAGTCACAAGTTTACATAGTGGTCGTAACCTATTTTATATAAACACACACTGTAGTTCTGTTTCAGATGTATCATTGATAGTCCGTAAGACAGTAAGTATGCCAATATACATAATTATTACTCCTAATGGCCACCATTACACGATGCATTGTGCTTCTATTTAATAACTAATACACTACATATTTATGAAACACAATACATTTTGTTATCCACATCGATGAAATACTTTCAATGTTTGTATTTTTTATTATATTTCACTAATAATTCAGCAAATGCTATCTACATGCTACCCTTTTGTTTAGCTTCACCTTTCTTTGGCTCATGCCATAGACAATTTCATATCTATAAAATGGCTGCCACGATAGGACTTTTTTAAACAATACTCCATTACACATAAAAAAATGTCTATAAGTAAATGAGACCACGTGAAATAGTTCTTAAATATTAAACCATACGTGCAAATATTGTAATTATTGTACATAATTAAAACAATGTTAACAATGTTATTATTTATTAACATTATTTCAATTCTTTCGTTTGTGTTGCATAGGTTTTGACCTAATGAGATAGGTGCGTGGAATGAACTTTTGCATTAACAGATTATTATTTTTTTGTCTTTACTCACTATATTTTATAGAATAACTAAAATATGCATATTTTCTTTATATATTTTAATGACTCTTTGATAAATTTTGATTAATATTATTCAAAAACATTCATAATAAAAAATAATTTACCGATTTAATTTGTGTATCTTATACCTCTTGTCAATATTTGTTGAGTTGTTGACAGTACAGAGTGGTACAGAGCACTCTCTACTCTTTAGTCTACAATTTGTTTGCTGGTTCATAAAATTAAGAATTGACAATTGAGCGTTCTTTTTATCTTTACCGTATAGTATAGAGTTTGCCATTTTTATTGTTTTGGAAAGTGCATTTTCTCCTCGTAAACACCTCTGTTACAAAGCTAATCAATTAAATATTTATTTTTAGCAACCTGTGCTAAATTTTTAACTAGATCAATAGTAAGAAATGGTATCCGACGAGTCGGATGATGAACCTCTATCTAATTTGGCAGCCAAGAAAAAGTCCGGAGAGTATGAATATGAGCCGCCAAGTAGTAGTGATGAAGAACCTAAAAAAAAGAAGAAGAAAAAGGAACTGCCGGCCAAAAAATTAGGAGTGACAATAAAATTAAATCGAAAATTAAACTCCCTGGTCGGTCCCGCTGTAATAGAGAGACCGTCCGATGTTTGGCTTTATTTGAAAGATCTGAATCCGACCGGACCTTATAGTTGCTTACTATGTACAGATTGGTTTATAAATAGATCTAAAATGATTTTACATTATGCATTAAATCATAAGAAAGATTTTTGTGGTATTTGCAGGTATGTATATAGATGATATATCAAAATAGTTTTAAATTGTAATTAGTTAAAAAATTGCTTCACACTGTATCCCACACACAGCAGAGTAGGCAGAGGGAAGCTAATTTTAAGACACCCTGTGCAATCATATTACTCTCTTAAATTGCTCAAAAGAAGCCTTTGTTATACATTTTGGTTTTAGCAATTTTATAAATAGTAAACATTTATACATACAATGTAAAGTTCATATAATGACACTTTATACTGCACAACACATTTTATAAAAAAACATATTGTTTTAAAGATATTATCAATTAAGTATCAATTTTAGAAATATCACTCTAAATTCTAGGTTTTTTATATATGATGTCAGTAAATGATTTATTAAAGAAAATAAGTAATAAATACTAAAGTAAAAAATGTACACAACTGTAGTTCTTACTATTTTCACAAGTACTGTTAAGTATTGTAAGTATTATGAGATTGAACAAACAAATAGGAGCAATGCGAGTGACCATTGAGAGGAACTCGGAACTGTGCCTGGGACTAGTTTTTTTGCCTAGGTACCAAAGTAAAAAAGAAATGAAAATATTAATAAATAATAATTAAACTTTTTAGAGACATTCTCTAAAACAAATGTAATCTCTTAGATATGTATATAACAGAGATAGAGAGGGATTTACATTGTATATAGATTTTATTGTTTTTATACACTATTTTGAAAATATAGAATTTAAATGAAATTAATTTATACTTATTTGTTAATTTCACTTAATTTTGCAGATATTTTGTACCAGACAGGAGTGCATGGTTTGAACATGAGAAGTTTCATTCACCGTGGCCCTGTTCACAATGTGTGGAAACCTTCTCCACTGATGTTCAGCTACGTTTCCATCTCAGCTCTATTCATAACTTAGTTCACTGCCGCCTCTGCCACTTTAGGGTGACAGCTGATGATGATTACAGTTCTCATTTATTCCAAAAACACAATGTTACCAATGCTGCTTGCCAAAACGATGAACAGTTTTGGCAAGTAGATTATGAAGGAGATGATAAGTTTATGTGTTCACTATGTTCAAAGCCAGATTTACTGTGCTCAACTTTTTTTGCACATTACATGGGCTTCCATCATTTCACATTGAAATGTTTGACTCATCTTATAGCTGGGAAAAATACATCGTTCTTAGTGGAAGGCGCTGATGTTACTGATCGTTTTGTCAATGAACAGCTAAAGGGTCATGTAAGGCTTGGTTATGTAGACTTGACACCAAAGACTGACACACCAAAAATAGTAAAAGAAAATATTGTACCAATTGAAATTGTTCTGCCTGAAGTTAAACAAGAAATTGTAAGTGACCATGAAGAGCAGAACAATGTGCCACCTTTGACACCTGCGCCTTCACTTACACCTGCACCTACACCTGCACCTACCCTTCCACCTACCCTTCCACCTACATTTCCACCTACACCTGCACCTGTTATCATGCCCAGTGATGACAATGCACCAAAAGATGACACTATACCTAAAGATGAAAACATAGCAAAAGATGAGAACAGCCAAAGCAGTGACAGTATATTAACCTATAAAGGAAGTGAAGACTATGATGTAACAGTCACAGAAATGATTGTTATAGAAAGATCTTACTTTGACTATGTCAACCAATTGCTAGCTAGTGTAAATGAGGATGTAGTACCACAGCTTTCCCATATCGACTACGACAAACTTAAATCGGATATGTTAAACAATGTGTCATGTCCCTTGTGTACTACTAAATTGGAAACAGTACAATCATTTTCCACTCATATGAATAAAGTTCATAGTGTGAAAACTGTGCCATTATATTCCTGTAGAGTTTGTGCAACATTTTTTGACACATACAACGAACTGGCGAATCATACAGCGTGTGAATTCGCTGATTTTGATGATTTATGGATATGTCAATTTTGTGACAAAGAATTTGATAATCGTGAAGCAACAAGAGAGCATTTAACGGAACATTGGACATATTTAGACTATGAGAACTGTTTTAGCCCCCACATTGGATTCAAATGTAAATATTGTTCCACATTGTTTTGGAATGAGAATGATAGGGAAACTCATCAGTTGAGGGTTCACTTCCATAAATATAAAGAACATTTTTATAAGTGTGACACTTGCGCTAAAACTTTTGGTGATAAGGTTAGTAAATTATTTAATTGATTACTGTTATCATAACAATCCAAAGGTTAGTTAGAATTTTGTAATATAATATTATATAATTTTTGTTTTGTGCTTTTTTTAAATAAATAAATTAAAATATTAAATCAAATCAATCAACTTCACGCTGTATTCCGCACAGAGGGAACCTAGTGTTAAGTAAGACACTCAGTGTCAAAGTGGGGACTTTCTGCCAAATTCGAGAGGCATTGCCTGTTAAGTGGCAGAACTCAATGCCCCGCTTTGCCTGGACACCAGAGCCAAGAAATGGAAATGTAAACAAATAAATATTTGTTTATATTTCCATTTCTCACAACCATCACACACTCTGGCCAAATTATCATTCTTAGCAATATTCTTTGGAGAGATGCTAACAACAAAATTAAAATAAAATATGCATGTAACAATTTCAATGTAGCTTGATAAGAATTTATAGCTTAATTGGCTACAGCGCTTGGAAGGGTTTTTTTTTTTTATGGAAAAAGGACAAGGCAAAGGAGCGTTCGGCTCACCTGGTGGTGATCACCGCCGCTCACGACCCCGTGCAGCACCAGA
>FAPJ01007355.1:0-12679 GCA_001485985.1 Heliconius ethilla aerotome | reverse complement strand
TTCTATTTTCTTTTATTTGTTATAGCTATTGTAATATAACACTCATATGAGTATGACCCATATGCATAATATCAGTGATCTATTTGTATCAAAATTATTATTAATTATTATTACCCTCTAATTTTAATTTTAAGATTTTAATATCTTACCTTATGCATCTGTTTTGACTGTAGATATTACCCTGCCGTACGTACGGTAATAAAATTAAAAATACTTAACCTAGGCTGTATGGCACAATTCTCTTGTCTCATCTCCTGAATCCGAAGAAAAGAAAAAAAGTATCTGTCATATATATATATGTCACTACTCACTATTATATTATTTATTTAGAAGTACCTATTTGACTTTTTAAAATAAGTGTTATGCATGAAAAGGTGTTTTTACTTTACAGTGAAGTTGCAAATTTATTTAAAACAAATAAAACTACATTAATTACTTAGAAATATAAAGTGTTCGTAGCAATACGTGTATAGACATATTAGAATTTTGGTTACACCTGTAGTCGTCGCGTAAACAAGTGCCCTACATTTCATACTTATTCTCAAATGGAAGAAAGTTGTAAACTTATTTTTCTTTTTAAAGAAATAACGTAAAGTAATCTCCGTAATGGCTGATTTTCACAGTTGTAACTACAAGAGAATCGATTGAAAATCTGTTGTTATGTATACTTTAATAGAGATAGCTTTGAGCATTGGAGTGCTAGGCACTTTGATAACTGCCCTTTCGGCATGTGTTTGTGGCTGTAAGAACTCTAATCAAAAGTAAGTCTGCTTAAGTTATTAGTTTATAATTAGTAACTCTATATTCAAACAAGGTACTGAAAATCATATTGGTTTTCAATAAGTATAACGAAATACTAAAATCAAGTCTAAGTACTATTTTAAAATTATATTAGTTGTCAATAAGCATATGAAACACTGAAATGAAGTTGGAGTAGTATTTTGGGTATACCTAATATAGTACCACTAAGAGTGAAATTGAAACTCTTACTAAATTAATTATGGACACTATTAAGAAGTTGAAATAGCAATATAAGTTAAATTGAATATTTTAAAAAGTCTTATATTTAACAGAAGTGAGTTGGTTGGAACGGCCGGTGTGGTGAAAATCCGTTTGGATGAGGAAGTTCCTTCTCCAACACCTACCACTCCGGCCTCCATAAAGCGGTTTGTTTTTAGCATGCCCTATGAAATTTTAATTAACTGGGCTAACATAGTTTAAAGCTAATTACCACTAATACTATTATTATTTTATATTATTTTCTCAGATTAATTTGCTATTGTAACATGTATTTCTTTAGTCTCTTCTTATTTCTTCTGTGTATAAGTTTTAAGCTGTATTATATTAATAAAACATATAGTATCAGCTTAACAGTACTTCATCTGATAATTTACTAACAATTATTTGTGAGAAAAATGTTTTGCATGATTTTGTTATTTTAATGTAGGTATTTCTATATAATGCTATAAATATATTTTATCCATTATTAGTTGTATAATATTCCATCATTATAACATTTATACTCTGTTACATTTCTCATAAATATTTTTAATTAGAGTGGTAAAACCTTTTTTCTTTAGCTTTATGCTACTACGATAATAAATCATTCAATTTCGTAATGGAAATCAAACTTACAACCTTTGTATTTATAGTGAAACACTGTGGTGCGCTACACTATGATGACAGTAGATAAGATATTTTTGTGTCAATAATTTTTATAATATAGCTCTTATAACTTCATAATATTTTTGTCAGGGCATCAACACAAAATAGTCAACGTAGTCTGCCTGAAATTCCACATCCTGTTGGAAGACATGACAGTGGTGATACTGCTTCGGAAATCTATGCTACTGTCAATCTTGATGAAGGTTAGTAAAACGTATGCAAGATAAAGTGTGACAACCTTATATTATTTTATATTAACCATTGGAGAAATCTTATTTAGAAGCAAATTATTTTCCATACTAGTATAAGATTTTTTATAATTATTTGTTAATTTTATTTAAATTTTTGTAGCTTATGGTTACTAATGAATAGTAGATAGCTCGATATGGACTGATGTCTAAGGTGGAGTGTATCAACCAAATGATGTAAATTTTAAAATAACAATAATATTCCCAATAGAAGTAATTACTTATGTTTTATTTTATATATTCCATAAATTATTTTCTTCAAATATACCATGTGAGATGAATTGAGAAAAGAAGTTATGTTTCATTTTAAAAATAAATTTATTTAACCTTAATTTATATATTAACAAGTTTAACATAGAGTGTAGTCTATTATTATAACAATTATAAGTGTACCTTGGTGCTGTAAGATACCTATCAAATTCAATTACTTAAAGTCTTTAAATGTACACTAATCTCATTAGTATGAATGTTTCAATGTATTAATTACAATAAGAACATAGTTACATAGAATAATAAAATGATCATTTCTTAGTAACAATGTAAGCATGAATCATCTTTTGTTTAATCTTAGTAATGGATGTAACTTATAGATACGATGTATGTATATGAAACTCGTAATACATTCATACAGGCATATGAAAAAAAAAACAATTATTCTGATGTAAATTCAGTTGTGTTTTTTTTATTTATAATATAGTATGCACATATATATTAACATTACGCGATTGATTATATTTATCGCAACCCATTTTATTCTTCCATTGATAAATATATTTTTAGAAAAACATTGCTTCTGTTTTCTTAACACTCATATAAACATAATAGCATAGTATTCTTTTAAAGAAATCTAATCGACAATCGCGATGTTATCTTCGTCAGCATACATTAAAGGATGGGGGCCGCTTGAGTAATTGGGACATCCTTGTCGATTAAATAAATCTATATATTTCATATATTCATATGTATATAATTGAATATGTGCATGTATGACATAGGGCATGTGTTCACAGGAAATAAAGCCCCCGCAGTGGCGTCTACGAGCAGAGATCACCCGTATGAACACGCCTATGCCAAATTGCAGAACGAGAGTCATGATATGTAAGTTAAAAAAAACATTTTTATAGCTTTAAGCTGCTCAAGGCATTTTGCCTCGACATCCAAGCGAAAAAATGTAAATATTTAAGATTTCCTCGACTGGTAATTGAACCCACACCAACCACTATCACATTTACAGTCACACATTTGTGCCCTATTTTTTTACTAACATAAGGCATCTTAATTTAACATATAGTATCTTCTAGGAATAATAGAATAAAAAAATCGACGAGGGCAATAGTGATGTCAAGAAATAAGATACTGTATACTACCCTACGATTATTGCTAGAGCTCTTCCACGACATTTTCCTTTACTTTTATTGTTAACATAACTACATAAATAAGATGTAAAGGTTATTTGTAACACATTAAAATATTTAAAAAAATGTACTACCAGGAAATTATTATAGGGAAGAACATAGTAATCGAACATTGTATCTTCATTGAATTCTTCTTATAAAAGATACGCAAAAAAGTATTCTTTATGTAAATAAGTAATTGGATTATTTCACTAAAATTAGATATTAAAATCTTATCTAGATTATCTTTAGATTATTTTTAATTAACAAGATTCACGTATATATTATAAAAAAAAAATACTCAAGGACAATTAAGTAAAATGCAAATATTAATCTCATAATAATTATTTGCTTTTTTCAGAATTGTGGAAATTACACCCGATGAAAGATCTGATGGGGAAATCCAAATCGATGAGAGAGAAGTATCATCTTCGGCTGCAGGTATCTATATTAATAATGTATAATATTAATATACTAAGAAAATAAATATAAAGGTAGTTTGTTGAACGGACTAATCTTAGGTGGTACTAGTTTGAATTGAAAAAAGACCTGGACACAATGTGACCGGACAAGTGCTGTAAAATCTCATTGTAGAGATCACTCAGCTCGTGTGGGAACAGAAGTTGGCACATTCTCTTGGAGGTATATATAATTGGGTGATAAACAAGCCTATGCCATGACATTTTGGCGGTTCAATTAAAATTTTGATAGCTGTCACCAAATATCACACACTGTCCATAGATGATCCAGTTTTCATTATATAGTTATTTTTATTCCAGAAGCCGTATTGATATCAGCCTCGGTGGCTATCAGCGGGCAGCTGCCGTCCAGTCAGGAGCTACCGTACATAACGCCACCCTCTCCGCGGCCCCCCGACCCTGTACACTTTAGTGGTGATTCTACTGATTCTGCTAGTATGTGTATGATTGTAATTATTTGTAATTTAAATGTTGAAAGTGTTTTTCCTTGGCATAAATTTGGTTTTTTATGAGTGTAAGTTGACATCGAAAAAAAATATAGATAAAATATCAATGAAGAATATCTTGCCTATAATGTAAAAAATGGTAATGGTAAAGTAGGATGTAGTACCAAATACGTTTAATCAGAAAATACTAGATAACTCAACTTTACACCTAATACGTAGAATTCAAATAAGGCAAATTATGAAAAAATGATATGAGAGCCAAGTTCAGTATTGTAGAATGTGTCGTTATCAAAATTCCCGACAATAATCAGAGATCTATATGGGTATCAAATTCTGTTTTCACTCACAATGCAGCAAAGCATGAATTACATGCTCATGATTTCATTGACAATTTTTTACGCTCACACTATATTCCTCAAATATAACATGTCGAACCTTTAGAATTATAGAGACCTAATAAAAATATCAAGCTTTGGGAAAAGTCCAATAAAGATGTGTGCGATTACATTTTTGTACAAAAATTATGCTTACAAAATCATTTTATAAGATACAGTAGTAAATGCTTTTTAAATTAACTATTGATTTATTTATCTATATATATTTTTTCTTTCTCAAAATCATGGTGTTTTTTTTATTAGGTCTCTATAATTCTACAGGTGCGATGTATTGTTCATATCGTACAATACCATTTAACCTGTAAATGTATATGAAAATTATAGTTATATTTTTGACTTTATGTATTTGTATTGTTATCTTACCAGAGGGCTACACGAGCATATCAGTGCGAGAGCCGCTAAGTAACATTCGAGCGCAGGTCACAAAGCCCATGCAGCACTACGCCACTGTTTCTGATGATTCAGGTATAATATTTATTTATATTTAATAAATGTGTGTTTTTTAAAAATATTATTTTACTAATTTTAACTACCCAAAAGTGATTCTTAAAAGTAATTGGAAAGAGAAAATTATTTTTGATTAATATTTTAAAAATTTTATTCATTCAATTTTATATGTTAGCATTCTCTCTTGCTAATTGGTAATTCTAATAAAATAGTGAAAATCTCCCTACAGAGATTCATTTCTACAGTGGTGTTTACAATTTTATTAATTAACTAGCTAATCGCTCACGGCTTCGCCTGCTGGAACTTGATATGTTAATTTACTAATCTGCATAATCTTTGTTTTTAATAACAATATAATTTAAAAAATAATAACCGTACCTATATAATTTCAAATTTCAATAAAACAATAATTTATAGCAATTTTGAACGACACTTTAGTATTCTAAAAAGAGAAGGTATACTATTGTATACTTTTATTTATCAACCAATTGAAATAAAACAAACATGAAGTGTCAAAGGAAGCTTGCTAGAATACAATAGTGAAATCTACAAACTTAAATCCGTTAAACAGTTTCTGAGATTAGCATGAACAAATGCACAAAGAAATAGACAAAAAATTCATTGTTTTTGGTTCTGGTTCTATAACGTTATTAAATGTCATTAGTAATAATTTTATTCTTATATCTTCCACATACAGACACCTATCTTTAACGATTTTATTATAATTGAGGGAAGCGAGCGGAGCGCTCTACTGGAGGCTTTTCACACTCTTTGTCACCAATAGGCTCTCAAACCGTTTGACCGATTGAGATAAAAATTTGCAAACATATAGATATGACCACGTAGATGGTTTTAGGCGAAAAAGTTTTCTAAAAATTCAAAAATTCATTTCTTTCTTCGCTTAAAATGTGAACACTACCGAGATTTTGCGAGCGCAGCGAGTCAAAATAGAGATCAGGTTCGCGTTCTGTACCTTTTATTAATAAAAAAATTCTTTTACTCAGATGAAATGTATGCGGCAATAGAGGAAGCAAGTGTCGGTGAGGGCTCAGACACGTATGCGCAGATAGCGCCCGAGCCGCGACGACGCACGCCCCCCGCCCCCGCACCCGTTGCCCCTACTGCCCCCGCGCCTGCGCCCGCGCCCGCGCCACCGCCCGCCCCCTCCGACCCTCATGCTAGGTAAGTGTAGGAATCATACCTGGCCTCAAACGCCATTCTCAATAGCAACACTTAGACACGTATGTGCAGATACCGACCGAACCGCGACGACGCACGCCATGCATAACACATTAAATCTGAGTTTCTGAATAAACATAAATATTGTTATCTGTTTGGGATTATACTAAAATGAATCATTGTCATTTTTTATAGGAGGAGTGCCCCTCCGGAGATAGGGGCTACTAACAATTCATCGCATTCTAGGCAAGGTAACTATGCTTTTTAGAAATAATTCTATCGAATATTACAACTTTAAACTTTTTGTATGACGCCGTATGTAAATCTTAGGCTACCATCATATTACGTAAATGTTCTTGCTTATCATTATTTATATACACGTACAATTATATGAGGATTCCTTAATAAAACACTGCAAGTCCTTTTATATTTGTCAAAGTTTGTCTGTAAGAAATTGCTTTTCCGTATGACTTTATTTTTGTTTTATCTGTGTGCAATAAAGTAATTTTTATCCTAATCTAATATTTCCAGCATCAATGTCATCGTGCTCCAACTCGACGGGCGCGCTCGGCTCCCCTAAACCAGAGAAGCGCCAAGCCAACTCCCCCCTACCCCCACCCCCGCATCCGTCACACGCGCCGCACCCGCACCCCGCACACCCATCGCACCCCTCCCACTCGTACGGATCGCACCCCCCCAGAACTGCTGATACAGTGGCGCAGCGACATCAGAGGATTTCTAGTACTGGTGAGATTTTATTTTTAACTACATAATTTAAGGCTATCTGTTTCTCAAATTGCGTTGATTGTCGGAATTCAACGTCGCAGTTTATCTGATGAGATATTTCATTTTAATATTCATTTCTTGCATAAAAGGAAGAAGTAGAACATTAATAACTTATCTAAATTACATATCATTTAACAGGTGATCTCCATTTCAACCACGACAAACTCCGACGCAGTCTTAACGAGAAGCACCAACGGAACAATAGCTGTGTAAGCTCTTCCGACTTCTATGGCTGCAACTATCCCGTTGAGAAGCACCGATTTAGTTCCGGCGACCTCGTACGACCCCTTGTGGCTAGGGAACTAAACTTCGATATCGATCAAAAGGACAACACTAATGATAATTTCTATAATTCCATAGACGGCCCCGCTTACAGCGATTATTCTTCTGCTGATCCTAACACAAGCATTACATCTGAACGCATAACTGAAAGTCCATCGCGTAATGTAGAAGAAATGTACGCCAAAGTCATGAAGAAAGCTAAAACAAAAGATGAATTTAGAAAATCTAAAGATATCAGCGATGAAAAGACGCTAAAGTACAAAGCGGATGATCCCGGATATGAAACAATAGACCGCAAACAATCGATCAACCATGGATACGAAACTATCGCTAGGAAAGAACGTAAAACCTCAAACCAAGACCCCGGATATGAAACAGTTAAAGATATTAATAAACCTCAGTATACTAATAATGTTAAGTTAAACCACCTCTTAGTTGATAGCGGGCCTAACAGCATTATAAGCAGTGACCCTGGATACGAACATATTTCTAAGTCCGATGCAAACGCCTCAGATTCTGATCCCAATTACGAAGTGTTAAGGAATCAGCCCCCAACACCCCCATATGCGACGATCGCGCCCAATTATAAAGTTCAACCGACGTATTCTACAGTTAATAAAAGGGGTATCAATTACAATAACTGGTCAGGGAACAATAACGATGAAGCTGCCATAGAGCCCAACTACGAATCAATGTCAAACGAACCTTTCTATAATACAACTGGAAGTGAATCCGACCCAAATTACGAATCAGTACGGCCTAAAGACCCCAACTATGAGAGTGTCAACCAGGATCCAAACTACGAGTCCTTAAGATGCAAGGACCCTAAATACGAATCTGTACGATCGAAGGACTCAAAATATGACTCGGTGAGGTCGAAAAAGGACCCAAATTATGAAAGCGTCAAGTACTTTGATTTAGCCAAAAAAGATCCGCCTTACGAAAAAGTAAATAACATACCGGAAAACTCCGGAGTTGACAGATCAGACTCTTCAGCCGGATATGAAAAGATCAACGTACCACCGAAGGAAGCGAAAAACAGTATTACTGCCCCCGAATGCACTGTGAGTGATTATTTTCAAGTTTAAGTTTTTTTTAGCCTCACGCTGTATCCTGAATATATAAGGGTAGACTAGGGGAACCTAGTGCTAAACCGCTACGTTCCCCACGCATCGCCCTATTTTCGAGATATTGCGTGCTCAATGGCGGAACTCAACTCCGCGAAATTAAACTTTTTATATGAATTTTTTGAACATTTGTTAGCTGACGTCATAGCTGGTCAGCAATATTTAGATCACTTTGAGATTTTGTGCTTTTTTATTTATTTACATTTTTTACACATGTACTGTGTACTGTGTAGTACCTCAAACTTAGATGTAATCTAATATCTTCCTTAGGTGTCTGTGATATATATTATGAGTGTAAAAATTCTTTTACTCGATTAAGTTTTTAATGTCCAATGGCGAAGTTATTCATTTTAAGATACAGGCTTTTGAAATTTTGAAATATTTTTTTTTTATAGAAAAGCTATAAAAAATGCAACGTGGCGGGACTCGATTGAAGGACGATTTCTAAGAGGCCCCGGTTCGAATGCCGCTACGTTCAAATTTTATGCTATCTAAAATATTTTTCTATCCCTAGTGTGGAATAACACTATAAAAATGTTAAAAATATTCGAAATCTCCAATTACTTTAGTGTATTTATATTTTTTTATAAATTGGTGTATTGCAAGTATTTTTATGTACTGCATGTACAAATTGTACATACTTAGAAAATAAGTCGTATTTAATTGTAATAAGGTATGGTTATCATAATGAAGATGTTTTTTTTATTTATAAATATTTACCCATTTTATATTAAATTGGGTAGTTGTGTTGAAACAAATATTATTTATATTTTTTCATATCTAAATGCTGTATTTTATTGTTCAGAACTTCTATTAACAAACAATATAAATATTTTGTCAGCTTCACCTTTCATCCTCCATATAGCGGGGTAGATAGAGGAAACCTAATGTTGAGACATTTACAGTACTCAACCCGGCGCTTTGTCTTCTTACCAGAGCGAGAAAATGGGAAGAATGTGTTACCCAAACGGGAATCAAACTCACAGCCGTCGCGTTTACAGTCAAACGTTCTCTCACTGTCCACATGATATTAAAATTAGACTTATTAATATTAGTTTAAAATCCGAGGACACAACTTTTTATGATAACCTCACTTTGTAAACTGAATAACACCACAAATAGCTTAGTAGTGCATTGTATTTAATCATTAATATTCATTTATAACATTATCATTCACCAAACTATGGCACACTAGACAGCCAAACTCCGCATTCCTTTCTCATCAATATTCTTTTTTACCATTTTTTTTTATTTAACAAATTAATTAAGTTATTTAAAATAATTTACTTGCTTCTACATATAATCAGAATATTTGAAAGACAGACAGTCCTCAGTTTTACCTCACATTAGATAAATTTAGACACATTTCTTCATCATTTGTAAGGTTGTAGTTAACTTTTGAAATAATACATTTAAAAAATACCAACCATTTTTATTTATGAAGTAAATATGTTATTATAATAATACAAACAGTATTACGTTAATATTACGCATTATTGCGTTCCTTACAAAATATTTTGTAAAGGACGCATTCATTTTAATTGTTTCTTTCTATTTTCTTAAATTTCTTGATAACATTTACTGGTGACTGAAATGTATTGTAAACTTCAAAGAAAACTCCGTTAAAAATTTGAATAATCCGAATCTTTAACGAAGGAATTTAAACGCGACTGGTTGTAGGTTCAATCCCTACTCGAGGATATGAAATATTTGTTTAAATAATTTCCGGTTTTGAGCTCCGCCATTAAGCATGCAATGCCTACAGAATTCAGTGACAAGTGGGAAACGGAGTGTCGTAATACTAGGTTCCCTCTGCCTGCTGTGTGCGGAATGCAGCGTGAAGCTTAGATTTTTTTTACAATATTTACGTTGTAGCTTGGATGTGATTAAAAGTTTGGGTTAATAATTTATTTATTTAACTATGATATACAGTACTACAAAAAACGAAACACCGTAAAACAAGGATTGTCTGTATAAAAAACACATTTAATTTCTTATAATTAAAACTTGAAATCTTTAAGTGTAATGATTATTGTCTTTACTAGAAGGAATATTTTACTTTAATTTAAAGGCAATTTGACCATATTTAATTGCATTTAAAATTGTTGTTTTGGAAAGGCTGGTTATTTTATTATAGATTATTATTAAAGATGATGTTTTCTTGAAACTTTTTATCCATAGTTATATTTTGTTATAAATACGCAAAGCTAATATTAATATTTTCACATAATTTAAGATTAATATAATTTTTATTTAAAGTATAATATGGTGACTTATAAAGTAGTACCTGAATTTTTGTTTTAAAGTGATTATTTATTTGAATATGTTTTAAAATTCAGTTGGAAATTATTTAGATTAATTATAAGTACTTATGGTAGAATTATTATTATTAGATGTAGCTTTTATGTTAGCAATAAAATATTGTTTATCATAATGTATATTTAAAGCTTTTGTGTTTCGTGATAATACTCTTGATTATACGTGTATTAAACTATGGTGCTTCTGTCGGCATTTGTAACTAAATTATATAATCAATGATATATAAACTAAAATAAATATGTATTGATACTCACTACTCATACTTGAGTCATATATCAAAAAATGATGTGAATTTGGTTTTGGTTTACAGTTTGGTTTGGTTTTTTTCAGTAAACAAGTATTGACGGTTTATTTTAGAATAATGGTAATAACAGTACAGGGGAAACTCGATTATCCGAATTTCAATTATACTGTTTCGCGATTATCCGGATTATCAATCCGATATATTGAAATAAAGAGTTTAAAAAAAGAATGGCACCTCCCTACCCCTTTTCACACAATGTCACTTCCTCGACACCTCCAAATTTTGCCTGTGACGCAATTTATGAATGGCCCCGCGTACAAACACCAGGCCAAATATGAAGCTTAAAAGTATTTATTTTTTATGTAATTATATATTACTGATAAATAACCGTATTACGTTGTAGTGTAGTTGTCATTTATTCACAATATTATTGAATTATTATACTATATTAATATAAATCGCATAACTGACACCATATAAAACGTTTTGTAAGAGAGTTCAAAAACGTATTAAAAATGCAATGACAATTGACAATATTTAACGAAAGACTGCCTCCTTCTGAGAAAATTGGTCGAACTCTCTTAATTCGGCCTTAAATGTAAACCAACCATGTAAATAATATTTATGCTAACATTGCTAATTTTTCTATGTATGAAATTGAAGCTTGTATGTATACTTTTGTATTTGTACTCTCCAACCATTCCATTTAATGGCTAAATAATATTCAAGGAAATAAAGTATGCCATATAGTACAATGATAGATTATTTATGGTGTTTTATATCCTTTTTTTTATATATTTTACTTTAAACCGTTACTCCAAAGTTATTCTCACATTGGTTTTTGTAGGAGAGAAAAACGACTGACTGATTGAGAAAACCTAGTTTTAAAACAATATTTTCACCATTATTCGAGACGTTGCATAGGTGTAGAGAAAACTAAACGAAATCTTAAATAATTAATTTTCTCGAATGCACAACTATTGCGTTTATAGCACGTAAGATATTATTTTACAATTTTGAATTTGCAAAGAGCCTAGGTCATTTATGTATGTATACTGTATTCATAAATGACATATGCTCTGTCTACAGTATACACTAAATATAGGTGGACCAATTAATGATGCTTCTATGTGAATCACTGAAAAAAAACTTCTTACAGCTAAGTACTCTCAAAATCAATTTTTACACATTGAGATCTAAATATTTAACATTAAAAATAAAATCAACAGTGGAATGCAGTTTACAAATATAAATTGAATTTTAAAATTTATAAATAATAATTTAATTTTAGCATTTATTTTAAAAAGACATGATAAATTATTATTAATGCGGTAAATTATCAATAATTTTTAGAAATTAGCTAAGACACTGAGCGCGTTTTACCACACTGTATTACATTTAAGCATTTTTTTTAATAGATAAATATATAGAATAATCACATTAGATTAATTAGAACCGTGATAAAAACTGTGCTAACAACCTCGAATCCAAGTTGCTTGTGACGTTGAATCTCTAACGTAGCATTTTGACATTTTACAATTACAAGTTGACAGTTCGACATAGACATGGGCCGTAACGTCTTTTAAGCATAACCGGTGATCACTAGTTTCGGGGTTACGCGTAGCTAGTTTCAGAAACTAGTTATTTCTGTAACTAGTTACAAATGCT
>FAPJ01007351.1:0-13289 GCA_001485985.1 Heliconius ethilla aerotome | reverse complement strand
AGAGGGAATCTAGCGTTAAGACATTATTCCCTTCTCTCCGCTTAATTTTCGAGTTGGGGGTTGAGTGGCAGAATTCAACCACACTTTAATCTTTAAGGGGGTGAGGAAAATGAAAATAATACATTTTCCGAATTGAGTATTGAATCCAAACACCGTTGCGTTTATAGTTGGACACTGTGTCACTATGCAACAATATTATGAAAATATTTTCCTTGTTCATAATCATAATGCGTCATTTATTTATTACTCAAATATAAAATGGCTGCTTTAGATTATTATGTCTTTAAGTTCTGTATAACCTATTTACTCAAAAGTGATGGAACAAAGTGCGGCGTTTTATTCTGCTACACTATACAAAATGCCTCCAGAATTCGATGGAAAGAGTGGAGTGGAGTGTCTTAACACTAGATTCCCAGGTTCTCTCTGCTGACTCTGCTATATTTGGGATACATCATATAATTATTTTATGTACCAGCAAAAATATATTTAGCTTAAAAAAATACCTTGTGTACCCAAAGCCAATTGACTGCTGTGGCATGCTCTTCACCTGTAAATGCAGAATATTTGCTAGAATACTTTACTTTGTAAATTACTTTTTCGTTATATAAAAATAATAATTCATAAAGTAAATAAGTAAAATGAAAAAAAAAATTATTGATACAGTAAGGTTCATGAAATTAGGGTTTCTGAACTATTATGTATTATACTCAGGAAGAATGTTGACAAGTAAGAAAAACGTCGCGACGTCCGTACGGCGCGATCCACAGCTATCAACCCGAAAGAAATCAACTGAGCTCACTACATCAAGAACAGCATTAAGGCGTATGTTGGCCATGACCACCATCTTCGCCGTGCTTTTGCCGAAAGAATGTTACGGCGTTTTCGAAATTTGAACAATATTCTCTACTCGGATGAAGCTCATTGTCATTAAAGTGGAGATGTGAATAAGCAAAATTGTTGGTATTGGGCCTCAGAAAATCCCAAACTAAAACATCAAAGACCATTGTATTTGCTTAAAGTGACAGTTTGGGCAGCCATATCACCTGAAGGAATGGTCCCCATTTCTTCGAAAATGAGTAAATGAAAAAAAAAACAGTAAATTCTGATCGCTATACAGACATGTTACGTAACTTTTTTCTTCCCACAACTGCATAATTTTGAAGCCTGCAACAACAGGACCTGGTTTCAACAAGACGGCGCGACATCTCATACATCCAATGAGTCACTGATCAATCAGATGTCAATGATATCACGTCGAGGGGACATTCCGTGGCTTCCTCGGAACCCACATCTCACGTCACTGGATTTTTTTCTCTGGGGGTACCTCAAGAGCCGCGTTTATGCCAATAAACCGACGACAATTGCCCAGCTCAAGAACAACATTTGCGAGGAAATGTCCATTATCCACGAGCGATATACCAGCGAGTTTTTACGAATTTGAAGTTCAGATTCGAGGAGTATGTACGTTTGGATGGTACACATGTTATTTTAAAAAGAATAAAATTCCCATGAGTTTACTTTATTGTAAATAAAGATTATCTTTCCTAAGCCTTATAATTTTTTTTCTAGGATTTATTTAAACTTTGCATAATTTAATGGCCCACCTGTATTTGCAGGCAAACTCATGCTGTGAGTTCATTCAGATTTTAATGAAACAAACTTTAGATGTTAAGCCGAGTTAAAACAAAGCAATTAAAACAAAGCAATTAAAAAAAAACAAAATAAAAGGAGAAAGGTTTAAGTAAATCAGTTGAGTACTTTCGGATATAAACGTGATGTAATGCATACAGACAGATAAGAAATAAAAAAAAAAAAACATATTTTGCTTTCTATTATTCTTTTTAAGTGCCCCTCTATCGATTTCAGTCAAAAATACTAAATGTACAGACAAAATATTTTTACTGTTTTATTATACATAGAGATGGATGTAGTGACCCAGTACGACAGCATCTAACCATTTGGTAGTTGGGGATTCAACTCGGAGGAATAAATTATTTTTGTTTCCATGTTCTAGTAAAACAGAACAGCATTGATTTCTTTTACTCAACACACATTGTGTCACATTGAGAGCAAAAGTGGCCTGCTCTGTTATATGTGGAAGCCTGTTTACCAAGTACCATGTATGTATTTACAGTGAAGCTGATCCCTTCATTACTTACATATACAACCTACTATACGGGCATCAAAGCATGATGGTACTAGTGTGGGGTTCTCGCGAGTACCAGCAGCTTTCTTTAATACCTTCATGTTGAAAGGATCATCATTGCCAGCTTGCATGGCTAACAGTTCCTTCTTTTCCAAACCAGTTGCATGTTCCAGGGGATCTGACATCACTGTTTAATAATATAAATAATATTAAAAGTTTGAAATAACATAATTTAAAGGTATTGTTTAAGTCAAAAATAATATAGAGGAAAAATGTCAGTAGTGTCATCAGTTTATTTTTAATAATAAAAAAAAACATTATTGGTTTTGAAGTATCGAATTTTAAGTAATAATGGTGTCATAGCAGTTAAATTTTGGTAACATAATATGTTTAATGATTCATAATTCACCTGTTTCATTTTATTTGAGAAAAAATTTAGTTACCATTTTTTAATAAAAATAATTAATTTAATATTTTCATAACATGTATTAGTTAGTTTTAAATTACAGTTACTTGTTAAAACAAAGTTATTTATTAAGAAAATATCTCTGTAATATGTCTGTATATAAGACTCTTTTTATACATTTATACAAAAAAAGGAACCAAGGAAATGTACATTTTTATCAAAATATACTCATATGGATAAGATATTTTATAACCTAAAACTTTCTTTAAGTAAATCATAAATATATGATAAATGACACAGATTTTAAAGTGTTTCAAGATAGTAATACAAATTTAAATGTACTACTGGTTTATTATTCGGTTATCCATAAGTATGTCATATGTTTTTCATTTATTTAATCAATAAATGTGTCTTTTATGTTGACATTCAAAGTCGCAGGAGAGATTATTGTTATGACACTTTTTTATATTTTAAAGAAAATGCTTGTAGTATAAAAGGATAGTTTTAAATATTTTAATGTAGTATAATAAGTTTATTAAGGCACTTAGGGAAAATTTAAGATTCTTTTGACATTACGTAACGAAACAATGACAGATAAGGCAAGGTATTTAAATTATATATATATTTCTTACTTTTGTCTGCGAATCCCCTTCGGGCAGTAGATAAAAGAGCACTTTTAAAGGCATTTGCCCGGATAATTTGCCTGCACAAGGAAGCCATTTCACTTTTCTCACTAGACCGCTTCTCACGATAGCAAGTGGGGTTTGAGAGATTGTGAGTGTTGTTATATGAAATAAAATTTCATGAAACATCGATAAATACCGGTTTTTTCCAGAGACTGGTGGTTTATTAAACATAATGTTAAATTATGTTGGAAATTATAAAATTAGCAAAATGTATAATAATTAAATCATTATTTACTAAATAATGTGAAATATAAATTTACAAGGTGATTAGTAGATACACAAACTGATATAAATGATAGAAAAAGATCAACTTGTGATAATGCCCAGTCATATTCACGATATAACTTTTTTGTTTTCCTAATGACTTCCATATTAAAGTACACTTATATTTAGTTCGTAGCAGCCTTATTTAACAGTCAGTTTATTTTGAAAAAAGATTTTTTTCAATGAGTATAAAATAAAAATCTTAGATTTCTTTTCAAGTTTTTATTCACGTTAAAAAAGATTGAGCAATACATATACATAACAATATATTGTGATATAATATATTGACAGAATTAATAACTACAACTTTAAAACTGTAATAACCTTTATTTTGATAATATAATATTATTTTTTATGGATTTTTATAATTATATTTATTACAAATTACAATTATAATTACATTTCAATTATAATTACATTTTTATTTCAATATGATCAAAAATTATCTATATTACAAAAAACTACTATTATTGCTGTATGTACAGTGCTACTATTTCATCTTAAAATTTGTAAGTTTCAAAAATCACATTGTTTTGATTAGGTGCGTATAAGTAAACATTAAGTGTCATATAAATATTACCAAGACGAAGACTGTATACTATTAACAATAACGTTAGAAAAGCGAAATTTGTTTTAAATACGATATAGAATTTATAATTTTAATATAATGTATTGTTTGTCATTACCATTTTAAATACTTTTCTTGGTACTTTGTTGTTATTTTTTTAAAAATGGTTTCACTTTTAGCCATCATCGTTGTTAACGCCTGAAAAATAAAAGAGAGACTTATGTTAAATTGACATAGTGATGTAATAATTAATTTAAAAAAATTGCGACAGATTTACCGTAATTATTAGGTTGTAATAACAATATGTTAAATTATCTGTAAATAAGTATTGTTATAGTTTCGAAAACTTACTAGTATTGTAAATTTTATTTTCCGACGAACTTTATGTATTTTTTTAACGCATAATATAAACGATGATATCACACTTGAAGGAAATCAATTTCTCGTTCGACCACTTCTTTGTATGAAGCAACCTTTGAAAGAATTTAATCGCACGTCTATTTCACCTTCTTCAAGCTGCAATTATCGAAATAATTGATTGATACATATAATTGTACTAAATATCAAAATTGCTGCAATTATTCAATAAAATTATTCGATTCTCTGCAATGTGTTAGAAACTGAATAATATTATTTTAAAATATGATAATAATAGTTAGATATTTTAGTAGATTTCTACCGGGTCTGATTGATATATTTCTCTATAACATGATGGAGATACACATTCTCGGATACATCGAGTTTGAGCGAGGCCGTTGATTTGATTGCATGCACTGCTTTGTTCACATGCAGTTTCATATTCACGAAAAGTCATTTCCTGAAAATACTTTGAATTAATGCTAAGTAAATGTAACTCCTGGTTTACCTCCATAACATTTTTCCAAAAATCCTACTACTAAAATAAACTTTAACAAGAACGATATTTTTGCTATATTCAGTTAAAATGTAAATTTTGATTTACTGTACATTAGTAAATATATAAGAAGTAATGAATATGTTCAAATTGTATATTTAAAATACATAAAGCGATTTAATTGGTGCGTAAATAATTAGTTTCCTCGTAGTTTGATTTTACTTTACGTACATTTTTAGGTGAATCCTTATATTGATATTCCTTAAAAGTAAATGTAACTCCTGTTTTATCTCCATAACATTTTTCCAAAAATCCTACCACTAAAATAAAGTTTAACAAAAACGATATTTTTGTCATTTTTATTTATACTTTGATATTTATGTTACAATAAAGTAATACAATAAAGTGTTTGAAAATCGATAATTACTTGTTGGTTTATTGTTCATAGTCTGCGCATGTCACTAAAAGACTATACAAATAGTATTGCTACCAGGAAAATATTTTATTATAATATCAAAATAATAAAATGTCCAATCCAATCTTCTCATTAAATAAAATAAGCTCAATAAAGCATATTATATTATTAATATGACTATCTGATTATACGACTCAATTGACATCATTTTAACTTTTAATGATAACTTGTATATTTACAATATAAAAAAATCAAAATTCCATTTCTATTTTATCTGCATGCATCGGTTTTTACACCACTAGTACAACCCCTATAACTAATATCGAATGAAATAAGAAATGTCAAAAAAAACTTGATGTTTTCTGCCAAATGTAACAATAGCTGCTTGCTGCTTGCATAGGTATCCATCCGCAGAATTTGTGAATTCCAGTAAGAAATCTTACATATTTTTAGAAATCCATCAAAATATTCGCGGTCTCTCTTTGTTTTTGTGTTTACAAGTGTCTGTTCAATTGCGGAATTGTGTGTAGTGTTCAAAAGAAGACTTGGATTTGTTTTATAACTTCGTGGCGTAAGAGATCAAGATTCTTCCTATTTTGTAAGTATTGTTTATTAAATATATATTTTTGGTAATTTTAATATGTGATTATATAAACCGAATCGTTAAATGACACTTGCAAAACCGCGTAACAAAAAATGCAACATGCTGTTAAAAATAATAAATAGCTACACAAATTTTATTTAATTATTTTAGATGAAACTAAAATATGTTTGGTGTTTGTAGAGATTACTACATTTAATATTACGTTTTTCCCTTGTTTATTACTTAATTAGGTATTTTCTACTATTTATTATTTACTATCAAGAAATTTTTGAAAGATTTACCTGTATTTAAAAAAATATATTATATATTGTTACTAAATATTTGGGTATAGTGACCTTTGAGTTTAAGTGCATACTTGGTACAGGAGTACTGAAACTCAAATAGTAAATTTTACAATTCAAACTGTATTGGTAAATTATAAAGTCTTTCTTCCTGTGAAATATTATATTGTTATGTGAAATATTCAAGCCAACTTAGTTTTAAATAACATGAGCTAAAGATAATTTTACAACAGCCTTGTTTATGTAGCAACCTATTTAAGTCTTACTTTTTTCTGCTTTATCTGATTTTCTTTTATGTGTTACTCATCAATATGTTGTGATCAAGCAATTCTAAGATTATAAACATTTAAAATTATTTTTGTTATAATTTTTTAGTATGTCAAAACTTGGATTTTTTTACAAAACTATTTATACTAGACAACATAGTGATAACACTATGAGTTCTCCACTTCCTCGTAAATTGGAGACATTGTATATAAGGTTATAAAAAAAACTATTGGAACCATTATGGTGGAATTTAACAGCTCCTGGGCCACACTACAAGCAAAATTAAAAAATTGAGTGGAAAGTTTCCTGCTGGCCCGTTATTTGCAGCTTATGGTGTGAAATTAAAAAACTTAGTTTGTTACAGATTTATTTAATATATTATGTAATTCTAACTAGTATTACTTTGTTTTTATAATTTACAAGGACAATTATAAGATTATTTATTGATAGTGAAATATATATATGTAGAAAATAAAGATTTTCCGTCTATGAGAAAAAAGATAAATTCTCATATTTAGTCATTCTTTTATAAAATAATATTAAGATAACTTAATATTGCAAATCAAATTCACTGAAATGTTAAATTTTTAACAATCAGTAAATTTTAATAATTTAATAATCAGTAAATTCTAAATTTTGTGAGAGCATTTAACAATAGATGTTTTCCATATCTGTTTTGATAAGAGAATCTTAGATAACATTTACATATAAAAAATAATATATAGCTAAATAAATAAGTTTTTTTTTATTTTGAGGCATAGTAATGTTTAAAATATTTAAAAAATCTGTTCAGTGGAATACAGGCCCATATACTTATCAGACATGCTCAGGAATAAAAAAAAATCCGCCTCACATTGTATCTCGCACATAGCAGGGTAGGCCTAGGGAACTCTGGAGGCATTGTGTGTTGGTTGGCGGAAAGTAACGCCGCGCTTTTCGTCGTTATCAGCACGACGAAATGAAAATATTTTATTACTTCAAGTGGGAATCGAACCCAAAACCTGTCGCGTTTACGGTCGCACGCTCGTGTCTCTGTGCCACAAATGGTCTCAACTTAACTCACGAAAAAGTTACATTTTTAAAGAAACATCTAATGTGTTACTCAAGATAGACAAAGGTTTTTTAAACAAGTCTCTAACATATTTTGTATAGAATTTTCATCTTGTAAACGCAATTGGGTCGCGAGCTTTGCTGTTTATCAATGAGGTCAGGTCGTATGCTTCACGTGTTCCTACTTAAAATAAAAAAAAATCTTAGTCTGTATCATCTAATAGGATAGTTACCTATAATCTAGTGAATATTTTTATCAGCTTTACGCTATCCTGCAAAGGAGGGTGGGCATAAAAAACGTAGTCTAACTTCTGCTGTACGGTCAATTCTGGAATTCGCGGCACTGCATATTGAGAGCCGGATCTCACCACAAGAAATCTTATCGTATCCTATTCTACTAATATTAAATATGCAAAAGTTTGTGAGGACGTATATTTGTAACACTTTCAGGCACAATCTACTGAACAAATTTAGATTTTAGTTAATACCAATTTTTCCATCAGAGTAACGCATAGGCTACAATTTATGTAAAATTTTGGTGCAATTTGGCTATAATATAAGAAAAAGTTCAATAGGGAGAAGTTGCGTGGGTCTCTAGTGAAGAAATGAAAATAATTGATTTTCCCGATTGAATAGAGCCTGCGACTATTGCGAAAGACACAGGCACAGTCACAAGTTCTCCACTATCAGGATAGTCGACGTGATAAAAAAATATAATATAATTTAAAAAAATATATTTTCCATGTTACGTAATTTTAAAAGATTAGCTTATTTACTTACATTTTTTGTTTGTATAGCGATAATGAATTGTCGAAAAATAATATTGAGAAAAGATTAACTATTAAATAATAAGTACGATATCACCAGGTCTCAAAAATGACCTCATTACGGGTAATTAATATGGGCGTATAAAAAACATCATGTTAATGTATTTGATAAGGTTTGTTATGCATTTTGACCTTATCACAATGTATAAATTTGGTAAATCAGAAGGAAATTTCTAGAAACTATAATTTTTGAAGTGATAATTTTTTATGGGAGAGTAAATCGCTTCGTTACGGCGTTGGCCCATCAGGCTCCTACTGTCCGCTGACAGCTCTAACAGACGCTTCTCTCCTCTCTCTTCGCATGACCCATTGTTTAGTGTGCGATAGACGTATAGGGTTGACAGTGAACATATATAATCTAAATGCTAATTATTACCTTTGTAGTAATAAATAGTGATACTACCTAATTAATATTTTCAATATTAAATGTTATGCATTTATAGCTACGTTCAGAAATGGTCTTACTCTTAATACTGATGTTTATATTCAATATTTGGGTTAATCAATTGTTGTATAGTCTTTTGTTGCTTTATGATAAAAAACCAAACCCTTATTAGATTCTAAAGATAACTAAAACCATTATAAATGTATGCAAATGCAACGATTTACCTAAAGTTTAATGGACGTCTCTGATGCGACCGTAAGTTTTTAAATACATTAATAAATAAAGCTTGAAGTATTATATTTAGTTTCGACGACATATAATATACCGAACTAAAGGAATTTTAAACATTTTTTAGTATGAATCATTTGAATCCCAAAATTTTCGCTGACTTTTAAACTTCACTTCGATAATAGATTAAACATCCATTCAATCAGTATTTTTGTCGAGCCAGTGGAGCGCGAAGAAACACCTACCGGATTAATTTCTCTTTCGTTTATACCAGCCTTTGTTATTGAACGTCAATGGACAAACCTTTATTATCTATGTTCATGAGACTGCTATTCTTTATTTGATCTGAAAGATTCCACAGTAAATTAAAAAGATGCTGTGGTTAGCCTAAGAAAAGTCATTAAGTGTTCTTTGATATTCACTCGATTTAAACTTTGCCTTTTGATAAGGGAGTTCGTAATCGTTTAACGATATTTTGTACTTCGTGTTGAGTGATGTTTTTCATTTCCCAGAGTGGGATCGACACCACAACCTTCGCGCGCACTTCAGAGAGACTGTTTTACTGAACCCCGATGACCTATTTTTATATTATCTTTATTCCTGTTCGTTTTTAATTCTTTTTAGTGTGCGATATAGGGAGAATATGTTATTAAGAATCTTTCCGTTTTCATTTTTTCACGCATTTTCGTGATGATGTTACGTATTCAATTATTTATAAGCCACAAAGCCTTATCGTGCACGGCGTATATTCAACAAAATATTTACACGCTTTCATATAAAGCCTCGAACAATAACTGTTATAATTCAACTGGCTATACGAGATATGACACGCGTTTGCAAATAATAATCCATAATAAAACTTAATTTTAAGTGTAATAAGAGCTATATTTGTGTGAAGAGTTTCTATTTACCTTTTAAATGCAAGCTGGTCGTTTTCTTCGGTGCATTCGGTACAGTTGTACTCGTTGCTAGTGGTTAAGGCTAAGGGTACATGAATAATATAGCGAGAAAATTAAATCTATATGTGGTCTTGAACTTGAAGTCGGCTTATTACTACTAGCATTATACTCAGAAAGGACAAGTAATACTTTATAGCGATTTAATGTTAGTTATTTTTAAGTTTCGTCATTAATTCACAATGCCTTAAAAATTGGGCGTAAAGTAGGGAACATTGTTTTATCTCTACCTGCCGTGTGTAGGGAAAACTATTTAAAATAAAACTTAACTTAACTTACTTAGCTTCACGCTTTATCCCAGCGGGGTAATCAGAGAGAATGGAGCGCCAAACGCTACGTTCTCTACATACCTCTTTCGCCTCGTCCACTGTCATCAACCTTTTCATACATGCCCTTCGAGGGATCCTCATGCTTTATACGTAACCTTCCTCCAGTATCTTTGATACTGTGTTTTCGAAGATCAACCAAGGTCTCCCCCTATCTGTCTTACCACTCACTTTTCCATCATAAATATTTTTTGCCATTCTTTCATCACTCATTCGTTTGACGTGCCCAAACCAACTGAACAAAGGTCTTCGGCCGGACGAGTTGTTCTTGCAGTACAATTTCATAAAATATCTCGAATTAAAGTTATAATAGAGAGTTTGACACTCGGTTCGGTATGGAGAGTGATTTGACACTACGTTCTTTCTGCTTATCCTGCGAGTAAATCTAAAATGCGTATAACTCATTTAATTCATACAATGTACATCTAACCTAAGCGTATACGTTACGGTCTATAAACGCAATTCAATTAAGGAGCCTTATTACACGCACTAAAGGTCAAAATGGTTATTTGAAAGCGGCCAATTAACACAAGAATTGTAATATTTTAAGTATATTTTGTATACTAAGCTACTTTTAGTACTTATTTGGTATGTTTAATTTTCTTTTTCGAAGTAATTCATTATTTAATAATAGAACTAAGTAAAACAATAAATAATTAATTATTAAAATATTGTCTCAGTTGTTGTGTTACTCCATAAATTACTTTTTTTTTGTGGTATTTAAAGAACCCGTTCTTTAAGTCATCGAAAGATGTATGGATTAAGCGATCACTAGCTTCTTTGAATTGTCCAGTAAAACTAATAGAACTATACAAAAATACACACATACTATACATACGGCATGTAATGCGCCTCAAGAAATGCGTGTCTATACCTATTTCGAAAATTGCCGAACTGATTTTGATAAAATTTGAACTGTACCCTAAGTTGAAATATATCAAGGAAGATCATGTCTATATGCTTTTCGGTTGGTGTCGGCATAAAATCTAACATAATCTAGCATACGTTTGTTTCTGGATTAATATAATATTATCTACTACCTATTTTTATTTTCTAGACAAAAGATTTGAATTTTGAACTCACTTCGAACTGTATAACGTTAATGTTGGGTATTAAATTGAGCTAATCCTTTTTATTTTTAAACTTACATTGTACAGGAAAAGTCCTCGATACCATGACCGTTGTATATCAACACGTTATTAGCACATGGATAGTATCGACAAGGTCCATTTCATGGTCACTATACAGTATATTTTAATATTGGTTGCCACCCCCAACTTCGTTTATTTTAACGTAAAATCTCGTTCTTTTCTATCTAAATGGGAATTTCAATAGAGGATCTCTTAGTGCTCCCCTATGCTACCCAAGAAACATGCATGCCAAGTTTCAGCGTTCTACGCGGCTGTGGGTTCAGTAATGGAAGAGTTACAAGAGGAGAAGAGCCCCGCCTCTCCTGCTCTATGTGGAATACGAGAAGCTAAAAGAAAACACAATTTAAAGAATATAATGTATCTATAGGTAAATCTAGGTACACTATGTATGCATCTGACTCTGCAATGCAGATGATCATTCGTCGCTACTCTGTTTATATAACATTTTATTTCGATAACACTTATCTAAAATTTTAATTGTGACGTTTTCCTGTGTTGTTTTTATTAGCGTAAAAAGCTCACACTCTCCTCTCTACAGTGTGCCTTTAGTGCCAAGATACTCCGTTCTCTACATTTCGTTTGAATTAGAGTGATTATTAAATTATTGATAAGCGAGTTTATGCAGAACTGGTACCGATAATAATAAGTAATTGTCCACTACATAGATTACCAATTTAAAAAAAAATAATTAAAATAGTGTCTTTTCTTTAGTACCTTCTACATTTTGGTCATATATTATATTATTGACGAATATATTTGTATATTTACAACTTGAATGCCATTGATATTAAAATTGCAGTAAAATACTTCGCTTAGAAAAGTGCAGCTTTGAGTACATTATGCTAAGTACATTAAGATTGCTAAGTACATTATGTTATACAGGTTTATATTGTCGTGCATACATTTCTCTTATGAATTACATCGTTTAAATTTTACGTTTTTTTTTATAAAATGTTCTGTATACTCTTAAGATCAATATAGAGTGACAATTAATAATAAATTCATAATATGTATAATTTCATACTTACTATTGACTAAATATGGTAATATTAACTAAATATGATTGTTAAATTAACATGGGTTTACAACTTCAACGGGAATTAGGCTGAAGATCTCCACGAATCAATCAATGTCTTAACAAAACTTTATTTCTTCTATTTCTTTCACTAAATAGGATTCGCAAACTTTAAAAAGACACACAAAAGATGATTTCATGACGACAGTTTTTCCCACATCTTCCCATCAAATGTACTAAACATATAATCTACGGTTATTACATGGTTCATTGAAAACGAACATTACGAATTATTTATTGCCATTTCTTATAGTAATAAATAATGCCTAATGTTCCATAATTGTTGTATGTATTATCTTCTTTTGTAATTTAAATGCGTTTCTAAGATTCTCTTCTTCTATATTATATATAGAAGTTGTTATTAGTTAATCTACGTTAGTTAATCTACCTTATGTGTATTAGGTTTTTGTCAAGCATCGGACGTATGACTAATGAAATTATTTATATTTTTGGTTCTAGAATTGCGTACCTTTGTTTTTTTTATTATCAGTTTATTCACACGGTAGATAAAAGTGCTTATATCGCTCTGCAGTGTTTGATAAAACACTGTCATGGGTTTTTTTAATGTCTTTATTATAAATCTGAAAGTGTATTTCCTTATTATGACCAAGCACAAACATTTTATGGTAGATGTAGTGGTTGCGAATTAGATTCCGCTCTGGGAAGAAGATCAATTACAGCGTTAAGTTCCGTCAGTGTGTCAACAGGGTCTTACAATCTTGACATCTGGTTCTCTCTGCCTATATGCGAGATAAATTGTGAAAATGAAATTAAATCAAAAATCAAATGAGCTTCACGCTG
>FAPJ01007343.1:0-10189 GCA_001485985.1 Heliconius ethilla aerotome | reverse complement strand
CAACATTGGGTTTGAAGATTCCCGTTTTATGTTTTTTTAAGGCACAGTTTAAAGATTCAATTGTAATTGTTGTCTTTTCAATTGTAGCAACCATTCAAATTATATAGTCCTAAGTGTCTATATATGTAAGTTTTTATTTATTATATTCGCTATTACGTTATTAAATGCTACCAATAACATTTTTTTCATATATCTTTCATATACAGACACCGATCTGTTACGTTTTTATTATATAAATTTCTTAACGTCCGTCGTTTCTTTGACCACGAATTTATATTCTTTTTGTACTATCTACATGTAAATTTTTAGTAAAAATAAAGGCTCTGTTGAGTCATATCTGACTAATAAAGTTTAGATAAATCAGTCATGTCAAAATAAACTTGCTAAACAACATTTACAAATACTGCTTTTGCTCTTCACAAATGTGAAAGGGAACGAATGCAAATATATTGAAGAAAACGATTGTAAATATAACCATTGTTTTAATGAAAAAAATATGTATTTCATATTATATTTACACTTTATTAATAGTAAATTGGTGAGTAGTTGTCGTTTGAACTACCAGCGTTTAGTGTGTAGACAAATATGATTACAAATTTGTTACATTGCAAGATAAAACATTAAATAAAATGCTATCTGGCTGGGAAAGTTAGTACATATCTGTGATGATTGCAGGTTCACATTTAGATTGCAAATATTAATATGTATAATATAGTGACTTGTTATGCTTAATAAAGGTTGCCATTAAGTATTACACTGTTATTTATATATACACCGTATAATATTGGAACAGAAAGCCCCTTACTTTATAAAACCATTTTATTTTATAATATCCCAAAATACTAAAAAAATCTGAAACTTAAACATAGCAAGAAATATATGTATTAATTTAATATATTTTATTATTCTTTATTGTACTAAAACATAAGAAAACAACATTAAAATATTTAGTTCATAAGGAGATCTATCTAACCAACCAGTGGAATTGCCATATTTAAGTTGTATTTTTTAAATTATATAATTAATATATTTAATATACATATTTTTTATTATTATAGGACCTGCTCCGTCGCATACTGGTTCTTATGAGATCCACGCACACGTTCCTAGTTCTCGGCGCGCTCAGGTTTATGAGGAAAATAATAGCGCTCAAAGATGAATATTACAACCGTTACATAATAAAGGGGAATCTCTTTGCACCAGTTATAGATGCTTTTCTTAGAAATAATGGCAGGTCAGTATTTTTATTTACATATTATTTATATTTCCTTTTTGTATATTGTTTGTCTGTGTTTAAACTTTTGATAGATTATTGTTTAATTGGTGCTTTGATATTCTTTATTTATTCCTTTATGTACAAAACAAATAACAGTATTAAATTTTTGACATTCAAAGAGAATAGGACAAAAAAAGCTACATAGTAAATGAAAAAAATTGCAAGAAAATCACTTGAATGTCTATAATATTTTCTCTTATATAAGTCACTTTTGTGTGTCAAACTTTTATTCTCAGATATCATTGTACTAAAATTGAATTTTGATCACAAACATTCATTTTAAATGATATTCTTATAGCAAAATGTGCCTTTATGTGTACTATAATAAAATTTGTCTAAATCATACCCATTTGTGATATATGAACATATTACATTCCAGGTATAATTTATTAGATTCTGCCATATTAGAATTATTTGAGTTTATAAAATTGGAGGACATTAAATCGCTATGTTCTCATGTTGTGGAAAACTATGGAAAGATCTTAGAGGATGTTGAATATGTACAAACGTTTAAGGCTTTAAAAACACGATATGATCAACACCAGGACAAGTTAAAGGAAAGGGATAGAGGTAAGGGATTATATGACTTTTATGTGAATGTGTTGCCATGTGAGCCATAAGACATGTACATTAGTAACCATTACGGTTTAGAGAATGAATTGATTATCTGTATATAAAATAAACTCCCACCTATTTAAGCTTAAATATTTTTAAGTATGCTATGGATTTTTATGTAATTTTAACTATAAAACTGTTATAAGAAAGCTTCCTATTTTGTAGAGTTCCATACCCAAAGCATAAAAGGGGACTCATCAACACATTTATACGCTTTTTAGTCAATTGGGAAAAAATAATATTAAAATCTGTGACCAAAGCTACCTACTAGTACTTAATATACATATATTTATTTTCTAAAAACAGTGATATACTACCACAATTTATTGTTTGTTTAGTAATTAAAAATATTAATGTGAGGAATGTGGTGTAATTACGTTCGTATATTATTTTTTTAACTACTACTTATAATTTTTCCCAAGGAGAATGTCGATTCTATTCTGTACAAAAAATGTAAATAATATCAGACTAACAGTATTATTGTAACCTTGACATTCTTTTTGTGCCTTTCATTCACGTTTAAGAATATTTGTGTGGCATGTCGTAATGTTACGTAACGCGGTTATATTTCGTAATTGAATCAAATTGAACGTGATCTTTAGAGATAGCGAGTCGATAGCCTACATCCTTAATGATAAGTATAATTAGGTAAATATAATTTTAATAAGAACAAATGTGTATTAAATTAAGTTTTTTTTAATAATCTAATTTTTTGATGATAGGCGCTAAAAATAGGGCAATTGATTAAATCCATAATAAAGACGCATATGTTCAAAATGAAATAATAAGAGTAACCAATTTGCTAAGGTTTGGGCACGTTGTCAAATGATAACAAAATATAATGTTGTAAAATGGAGGGCATGATTGACCTTCAAGAATATGATTGGGATGACAATCATTCATCAAACCCAGCATGGTTTTTTTATTATGTTTATAGTTGATGACTGTTCTATTATTATGTCATTTAATAATAACAATTTAACACGTCTTAATTGCAGTATCGGGCAGCGTAACGGTAGCGGAGGCGGTGGTCCCGTCGCTGCTGCGCACGCGCTACCGCCGCGAGGCGCGCCAGCCCGATGACGAGGAGGAGATGTGGTTCAACGACGACGACGAGCTGGAGGACGACGCGCCGCTTGACGCCGCGCACGCGCCCCACGCGCACGCGCACCCGCACGCGCACGCTCACCCGCACGGGCACGCGCACGCGCACCACGCGTTGGACGCCATTGGTGATTATGACATATGTACTTGTACATTGTACAGTGGACGAGTCGTGTCCATCCTGCAGTTGACTGTAGATGATTGCGCAGATTTCATTTAGAGATTTGTATATTTTTTAATTTTTTTTTTCCAAGTCAACAATGCGCAAAAGTTTAGAAAGAATAGCATCAGAGCGACGAAGACTCTTCGATCGCAAAAAAATTCTGACTGTAAAACGTGAATATTGTGGATTCGATTCCCAATCGTAGGGGATATACATATAATATAAATAAATTATTGAAATTTTTCCGATCTTTAAACATAGTAAAACATGTTTTGTTCTAAATGTATTCTAACTTTAAATTTGTCTGTCGATTCTCATTTACAGCAGTATTTGTATTAGAAACTATTTTTGCCCTTTAATATAAATAATTTGAATTAGTAAATTCCGGATATAAATTTATTATTTTAAAAACTTAATTTACAGGTAAAATAGTAGAGAAGAAAGTATGTTCGAGCACTGAAACGGTGAACGGTCCGTCGCGGGTGTTGTTAAACGCCGCCAAGCCGCCGCACACCGACGTTCAGGTATCCACGCCCAGATTACTCAATAAGGTAACTGTTAGTTCACTCACAATATTGCTTCTATATGGAGAAACATAAGAAATATATATATTTCGATAGGTCACTATGTATAAACGGACATGTCAAATAAGGTATTTTTGGAAGAACGGAATAAAGGATCAGCTTGCTTTTAAATAAAATAAAATTATAACCATAAGTGTTATAGTATACACTTTATATATATTTTTTTCCTTTTTTTAAGCAAGGTGCACATTTATTCTGTTCTCAAGTAAACTCTCTCTTCGACATGTCCGCTTATACTTAGGGATCATTGATTTGTATATATTTTATAATGGCCTCAATGTATGGGGGAAATACTAAAGGTGATTTGGTGTGTGTTAGTAATAACATTGTATTTAGTTATTTTTTTTTGTTTAAATAAGCTTAATTTAATTTTTGGTCTGTGGTGGGAGATTGTTTCTAAATATAAAAATGAAAATGAACCCATAGTATGTTTTAAATAACATGGCACTTTTTGATTTGTAGTATTGCATGGAAATTATGTTTTTTTTTGCTTTTGTATGTGTTTTGTCAATTACTTAAATGTTGATGAATGGATGTTGACATAAATCAAAACAATTACATATATAGTTTTATAAGAAAATATATCAACATATATAAGATTGGTTATAACTTGTATTATGTAAACAATTTTGAAGACAAATTCATTTACATTAATATTCATTTTAAATGTGCTTCATCTAAATCCTCTAATTACTTTAAACAAATTTAATCAGAAACTTAAAATTACTTTCAATTTTATAATTTCACTCTTCTAATCGTAAAAGAAATAGTCGAAAATAATTCTCACACTATTATATTCAAATTCAATAGTTAAGGTAACAAAAATAATTCAACCTTAGTAGCTCAATTGCTCAAAATATATTTTAGTTAAACAGTAGACATGTGGTCTTTACCTTTTTTCATTTTTATGAAAATTATTAGTTATAAATGTGTTTTCTTTTTTATATCCTAGTTATACTTGGCTTAATACTATATATAATCAATTCCTAAGTATGTCAACATTAGAATTCTCACATTTTTAAACTAGACAGATTTTTGAGTACTTACATTCTAAGTTCTAATCCACTAATAATAATATTTTTGTATACAGGGTCTCGTAGACTACGACGGTGATTCAGACGAGGAGGAGGAGGCCAGTACCACTACTACCGCCACCACCACCACAACCACAACCACAACCACGAGTACGGACGAGAGGGACGCCAAAAGACCGCGCCTTGCGTAGTCGCCCACGCCTTGTATGTAGATACAAGTGTTTCAAGGAATATATGTAAATGTCTCGCTATACTGTGTCATGGATTGCCGGACGGTAAACGGTCGCACGTTCAGGTTTTGTGAATTTTTTGAGGTTTTTTTTGTTATATACAAGTGGCAAGTTTGTTGCGTAAGCCTATTTGTGTGTTTATTCACATAATAGTTTTGTCTCAAAAAAATTTTAGTTATTTTTATTTCGTTACTATTTTTTGAATTGTCGTTTTTTTGCTGGTGGAATAGCTGGTTGCAAATAAATATGTTTACGTAACATTCTTATGCTAAAATCAAGGCAGGTTAAATTAAATAGATTTGACCACAATCAGACGAAATTTGGATTAGATATAAATAAAATAAAAGTAAAGTTGGAATTGTCCACGTTTGTAAATACGAGTGGGGCGATCACTTTATCTAGAATATATTGTGTAGTGTTATTGTAATTTCGGACAGTATCGAAATACTCTTTAGAACAAATCCGGTCGTATATGTATGTGAAATATGAAATTTTAAAGGTTGACTTATGTTTCTGAACTAACAAAGTACAAAGGATATTGAGTGGGGTTTAAATTTTTTATGTCAAAAAACATTTATGTATATGTTATAAGTCACAACGAGATATAAGGTAATACTTGTGGAATTGCTGTGTCTTCATTTGATTCTTACACAATGAAACTCGCCATTGTTAGTTTTGCACAATTTTTACTTTAATTACGCTCTTTCTTTTTAGTTGAGCTTTTCATGATTTTATTTTTTCAAGCATGAATTGAGAATCATTTCCAAATGTTACATTAACAATATTAAATGTGAAAAATAAGTAGTTGCTTTAACTATATAAATTGCCTTATAGAAGTGTTGAAATTTTTGCCAGCAATTTGGAAGTAATTAGCTCAACTTTGAATTTACAATTTATTAAATAAAAAATGTTGGAATGGTTTTTTTTGTTCATAATTTATTTTGCTATCAAATTATTAAATTAATAACCACAATAAACATAACTTATTTAAATTATATAGTTAGAAACAATTAAAGTTATTGAAAATATATTTGATAGTATGATAAATTCTTTTTTTGTCAATTAAATTTTTAAAGAGCTCAACTAGCAAGAGAACTAATTTTCTCCCTCCCTCACTTTTACAACTTCCATATTGCATGTTTATTTGGATCTCATAGAATTAACATTAATGTGTAACTAAATATATTATTTTAGTGGCCATTAAATATAAGAAAATGTCGCTATTTACAAGAGAAGTAATAAAACTGATTTGTTTAATTTTTTTTATGTACAGATTATAATAAATATCTTTATAAGACAATGATATTAGATTATATGTTTTATTTTATTTGTATTGTATGTTTAAAATTAGTAATTTCTTTGATCTATACAATCACAAAATATTTTTTTTAGATAAAATTAGCTTAACTTATGGGGAATTTTTTAGATGAAATAATTCTAATTGAGTTCTTCAAATAAATTTTCGAATATTAGAAACTAATTAAACAATTTGGTATTTGTAGAAATTATTGACCACTACTGATTGAATTTTTTGACTTTTTTTATTTATAATTTAATCCAGTTTGTACAATTCAACAATTCAATTGTAATAAATTCTCGAGGTCCAAATATTTATGCTATTTTTAAAAATATTGATGATTGAAAATTATTAATTTAGTTTGTCAATCTCCATATCGTGCTTCCGACTGGAAAACTATATAATTGATTAGAATATATATTATATTTATTTAAAAGCGTATATTTTCTTTGCAGTTAAGTAATTTTCTGTCGGTAATACGTTTCTACATCTTCCATTATAAGAAGTTCTTGTTTGTCTTCGCTTGTTTCTACTTGCTTCTTTATTATTGTATAATGTGTATGTGATAAAAAAATATCTGATTAAGAACCGTTTTATTTTATTATACTTATAATATAGTTTAATATAATTACTATGTAAATAACATTAGGTTTCATATAGTATTCATGTCGGCGATCGATTTTGTCGTTTTGCTATTATGTTAGAATAAAGCTCTATTCTTAAAGGTTGGAGCGTTTGCATATAGATATATTATTCAGACTTGTATGTATGTATTGGTAACAAAAATACGTGTGCATTATAATAATTTACAAGTTATTTTGATTTGACAGCTATGTAAAATTTAATATCTAAGTATAGCCGATGATATTTATAAGGTGTGTGTTAAATAAGATACGCTCTAAGAGCTTAAATGTATCTGAACTAAGTACTTCAGTCGGTGATTTGATGATGTTTTGTGATGTGAGGCAAAGAAATATTAGATAACTTGATATATTATGTGTCTTGTTCAAGAGAAAGTTGATTTTTAATTACGTATCTGGTTTTTTTTTTACGTTAATAACTTATATTTTTGGTATGTCAATAATTCTTGTGATGATTGTATGATTCGATCACACAGCAATGAAGAGTATAAAGTTCTTTTTATATTATTCTATTGATTCCACTTGTGTGGAACTGACATTATAGCAACATGCGATATAAAAATAGGTCGCCGTTTATATATTAATATATTAATCCGATCCCAGAGGCCGTTTCGGTCTAAAAGATGTTACGCACATTGAGTTCTACAAGAAACTTTTGATGAGTGACTAAAATTGCTGTATAATCATATAATGTGATTACAAACATTCTTCCCTATTATTATACTTCCTTATTTTTAATACTTATTGGACTTGAGGATTTGAAAAGTAATTTTAGTTGCAGGGTGATTTGTTTCTTCATGTAACTAATGCGCAGTTTCCGTGATTTGTTCGGACTCTTAATATTAGAAATGTTCCAGGGATTCAGAAAAATGTCTTTTAATAGCATTATTTTTTTGTAATGAGAGTCATTTTGGATAACTTCACGTCTAAGGATTTTCAGAAATAAATCTTAGAAGTGAAGTTTTTTTTTGTTAAAAAAAAGCACTTCTAATGTTAAGAGTCCAAATGTGGTGACGTGTGTTATATAAATATCGACGCAGCGTCGTTAGGGCACAATAATATTATTTTATGCAATTTGCTCGTATTTCAAGCATGAATGTAAAAATTACAAATTGGATGCATGTTCTAAAAAAATCGTAATTTATTTGGTGTGTAATTTTTCTTTTTATTTTTTGTAATATACGTGATATTTTTGTGTGATTATTTATCGGCAGATCTAACCGCTACTGTACTGTATGTAAATTTGTTTAAGATGCATGCAAATACATATCAATTTTATATAATTGACAAAATAACATTGATCTCTGTATTGTTAAAATTGTTTAAAGTAATCACGCCAGCGTACGATGGTCACACTGAATATTTGAACAGGCAACACTAGGTCATTTTTATACGATAAAACTAATTCGTGCCGTGTTGAAACTAATTTGGACATTTTTATACTATACATAATAAGGTTGTTAGTTATTGGAATACGAAAACTGTTTATACGACATGCATAGTGATCCCTGTACAAATATTTCGCTATATCTCCCCCCCCCCCAATACATTTGTTGATTTCATTATCGACGTTGTGAAATGGCGTTCGTGTAGTGCACAGTTATTGCGAGACGAATATTTATTATTACATACGTGGAATGGGTGTGTCAGATAATTGTAAATAGACGTTTTATTGTAATACTTTATTTTGTACTCTGTCAAACATCCACGTGTCTAATACCATCTAGCTGTCAATTAGATTTGAATAAATCTTTTTTTATCTATATTCCTTGAAATGAAATTCCCGTACGAAAAGATTTCTAGATGAAAGTAGTACTAACGAATATTTTTTATCTGTCTAGGTGGGTGACCATCAAACTAATTTATACACAGAAAATTAAATAGATTTACCTATTGGCAAGTTGTGTAAAATAAATAAGCTTATTATAATGCTATTATTATGATGTCACTAGTTACGTAAGCAATATAAATATAAGGAAATACAATGCGATATTTAGTGTCTGTTTTATTTGTGTTTGAGTTTCCTTTTTGTGTACATACACTTCGAAGTTGTTAAATAAAAAGATTTTTGTGTCAGACACTTATAAAATTTAATAATAAATATTTCAAATTAAAGCTAAATCATCATATCAACAGTTTGCAAAAAGCGAATGTTTATTATAATTGCATTACATTATAGCTAAAAAAATAAAGAATATTTTTCATTAATAAAGATACATCAAACAAAAAAACTTAAAATTAGTAAGTACCTACATTTATATAAATATATATTTTTTAAAATATTATTTATTTATTGCTCTCATTATTAACAACTTCAGTTTTCAGCTTAGAAGCAAGAGCTCGTCGTAGTTGCATTGCATCTGAGGGTGGCGGTAGCGGTTTCCCAGCGAGCGCTGCTTGGGCAATGCGCGCTGACTTCGGCCGAGAGGCTTGGTGACCTAGAATATTATTGGTTTAATACTTATTAGTTTTCAATTACTCTAAATTTTATTTAAGTGTTCGGAAAAGATATTGACATATTGACAATATTTTTTTTAGATAGGACCTAGTTAGACTTGTTAACTTTGTGTATTGTATTTACAAAAAATTGAGGCTATAATATAGATATAAACTTATAATAAAACATTTTCTTAGTAGTGAATTGGTTCGAATGTTATTATTGTGGACTGTCAAGAACTACGGTAGTAGGCAAATTAATAACATTAAAGTATGGTCGTAGAGTCGTGGCCGCTCTAAAATTAGGTTTTCTGGGAATAAAATAATTAAAAATAAAAATATATTTTTTTGATACCTTCAGATTCATTCTCGTTTTGCGCTGCACCTAAACGCTTCTCTCGTACTTGTTTCTTTAAACTGAGCAGTTTATCGCGTTGTTGTTTTAAATATTCTTGTCGAGCTTTTATTTCCTCGTCAGTTACCTACAAATTGTTTTTATTATGTGTGCTTTAAGCTTATTGGCATGTCTGTCTGTACGTCACAGTCATTTTACTTGAAGATTGTATGGTTAAAATTTGGAAAGTAGGTTTATTATACGAACCGCTATAAAAATTGTAGATGTAGCTTAATTTTTAAAAATAAAATTAGTAGGGGATTTTTCCTTTTTGAAGTCAGCTAAAAATAGCAAATCGAGAAAAAAAACCCTTCATAGGCGAGCCAGATTCGCTCTTGGCAGTATTTTACTTTCCTAAGTGTAAAATAAAACTTTAAAAATCTTATATAACACACATAGAGAGTTAAATACCTCC
>FAPJ01007333.1:0-10274 GCA_001485985.1 Heliconius ethilla aerotome | reverse complement strand
GGTTCCACGTAATTACAATAAGTGGCATGTATAACAACACTACACTACACACTAGATACTAGATACCTTCCAATCAGGGCTTCCGCCAACAAGCAACTGTTCCTGTTTCCCGTTTGACACAAATCCAGTGCTTTTATTGTCTTTTTCACCTAAATCTACCTACATTTACACTTGTACGCTAACAATAGCTAAATTAAAATGACATACTTACTTTAGTTAGTTTACTAGTAGTACTTTAGTTCACAAACTGACAAAACAATTACATGTATCAATATAATATTTACATAGTAACACATTTGAATTTCTTAAAAATAAAATAAAATATATTTCTAAGAATCGGAATTCAATAGCTACGCGCATCTGGCAGTAATATTATGCAGACTAAAGTACTAGAATAATCTACTCCTTACCAGATGGCGCTGTTCGTATAAAAGCTGACGCGCGTTAAATTTATGTCATATTTCAATTGAACACAGAAGTGAACGCTTACTTCATTTCACGAGTTTTAAACTTTCAAGTGTGCGTTTTCGTATCTTCTTTCTGAAGTTTATTCCCCAAGTTATTTGATTAAAAGAAGAAATGTCTCTGCTACCATATTTGTTCGACGATTACTCTTTTAGACGACCTCGTCGTCTCATCGACCAGGATTTCGGTTTGGGATTGACACCTGATGATCTTCTTACGGTTGCGGCAGGACCTCTACTTTCAAGGGAATATTATAGACCCTGGCGTCATATGGCAGCCGCAGCAAGAGACCTAGGTTCCAATATCAAATCTGATGCAGACAAATTCCAAATCAACTTGGACGTCCAGCATTTCTCTCCTGAAGAAATATCCGTTAAGACAGCAGACGGTTTCGTTGTAGTTGAGGGTAAGCATGAAGAGAAACAAGACCAACATGGCTACGTTTCGCGCCAATTTGTAAGGAGATATGCTCTGCCTGAGGGTACACTACCAGAAACCGTTGAATCTCGTTTGTCCTCTGATGGTGTCTTAACAATAACCGCGCCCAAGAAAATTCCAGAAGCTATTAAAGGAGAGAGGAAGGTGCCTATAGCTCAAACCGGTCCAGTTCGAAAAGAAATCAAGGATAAAAACGAGGGAACCAGTGATTGTAAGCAATGAAAAATTATTCCAAAGTTAGGCAGTGCCATTTAAGACTGATAACTTGTGTGTACTTTGAGTATTATTGTGATAATACGTATATGTAATAAATTTTCTTTTTTTTTTCAATTCTAAATTGTTTCATTTTCTTTCTTTTTTAGAAGTGATTTCTTTTTCGTGTAAGTACTCTGTCTAGAGTAAAGAAAGTGAGACCACTTATATATTTATACAATATTCGCTAAAATTAAAATTACTTCTCCATCTTCTTTTCGTTTATTTATCTAATCAAAAGTGTGCTTGTAAAATACATAAATTACTTTAAAAAATAAATTATTTAATACACTTGATAAGTATAGAATAGTATATACACACTTGATTGCAAATATTGAATCTATATAAACTACCTACATACTTATTTCAAGTTACCTACATAAACAAGGAAATAGATATCTGCATTGGTATTTCATTTCTTTATCCATTACCATTATATTACAATAAATATTATAATATAGGATATCTAAATGAAATAACGCCTGTAAACACGACTGATTGTGGGTTCGATCTCAAATCGAGGAAATGAAATATTTATTTAAATTGATATATGCATTTCTTCGTCCTAGTGTCGAGGTAAAGCGCGGCTTCGAGTTCCGCCACTCAACATGTAATGCCTCCAGAATTCGGTGGAAAGTGGGTAACGAAGGGGAGGGTGGGGTAATACAGTAGGCGGACGCAATCTTTAGCAAATCGAAGAAATTAACAGAAATCTTCATTGAGTTACTTCTAAAAGGATTAAATGTTAATTACCATAACAAAATAAAACGACAATATATTTTATATGAACCCTTTATTATCTACAACAAAATGACAGAACCTTGTAAGTGGGTAAATAATACAATTGATGTAATCGTGTATAAACAGTTTTACTTAGAAGCTCTGTTACCGCATATCACTACCGTGCTGCTTACAAGTCAATATCGGCTTGAAATTATATTATTAGAAATATTATTATAATTACTTTAAAAAAAATGCAAGTGAAATACCAATTTTATTGGTTTGTTCAACTAAATTTGATTGGTATAAAAATAATTTATGAAACTGTAATTGAAATAAAATTTGTTACTTTTTTAGTACTTAGTTATGCTTAACACAAACGGCTGAATATATATTTATTATCTTAGAAAAAAACCCAAATAGGTTATTTAGGAAAACAAAGAAAAACAAAATACATTAGATATTTCCAAATAGATATAATATCATATGTTAGATATTTCCAAACCGATATTAAATTTCTACAATAATAAACGTATTGCTATACATTGAGTCTACGTCTCTGCACATCAATTGACTAATGTGGACGATAATATGGACTACGCGATTTGTTAATTTTTGACAAAGGTGAGAAATAGATAGATACACCTTTTATATTCCAGCTTTATTCTACATATCGTGCAATCTATATTATGTCTTTACTTACTACCACACAACAATTTTTAAGCGACAGATTATAAAAAATTATAGACAGATAACAAAATATACAGAAAAAGAAAATATTTTTACAATAACATTTTTCAGTTATAAATAATTAACACATTCGTAATATACATTTTTGTAGATTATGATTAATTTTATATTTAATGTGCATGATGAACACGTCATTTTTGATAATTTTATTTCAATTTTATCCTGATCGAAATTGGCTACATTTGTTCGTATTCATTTTTCATCTTGAAAAAAAAGATTTTCTGAACTGAAATGAAAGAACTGAAATTTTCTTAAAAAATTGGGGCATTAATTAAGTTATCGCATTATAAATAAAATTAATTATGTTTGATGTTTTCTAAAATTCGTGCTTTTGTACGGCTTTAATCACGAACGAGTACAATAGTAGCCAATTTCAATAATATTTTGCTTATGTTTTTTAAATATTTTAAAATACGACCAATCGTTGTGTCATTAATAATAATACAGTTTGCTTCATTTTATATTTTAATATTTATAATACTGTTACAATAAATATCTTAAATTTAAAATATATGTGCCGTGCTCTGTGTAAATAATCAACAATTTTAATATTTAGTTAAATAATCGGATTTATTAGAGTGTCCGTAATTCTATGATATCTATGTACATGGAAGGCATGAGGCGTGCGATTTATTTATAATCTGCAATATAAACCTTAACATGAATAAATTATATCTAATTTGAATATAAAATAACTTTAAATAATTATTTAGAAAGTATAATTGAGAAACATTTTACCTATTTTTATATACTATTCTATGTTCTAGTTTACGCCACGGCTGCTACTCTAGGAATATGATAAGTACAAAATTGAGCTTTATTGATATGTATCGTTTCAATTTCGCTAGTTTTGTGTCAATAGTGACGACATTGTTAAAAAATTATGCAACGAAATGTACTTTTAAAATGTAAATAATATAATTTTATATAAATAATTAAGATAATTCAATTACCCTATTAAGTGCTTAGAGTTAACCAAGACCCATATTTTTTTAATCTACCGATATGAAAACAAATTAAAGAGAACAAATTCATTATTAATCTTTTAAAAGTTACTGTAATTTTTCTAATACATACATACATTATATGATATAAAAACAGATAAGGCATATATAAATTCTCCTATAAACATCTAACAACGTACAACAAAACATATTGAAAAAAAATTACGTTTAAATAAATTTTACTACAATTATCGACAAATATACATGGACCTGCCTTTTTAAATTGACGTGCATAATATGTTTATGAATGGAAGGAGAAAATCCTTTTTTATTTTTTTTCATAACTTTTTTATTTTAACTGAATTATGCATATTCGATAAATAAAAGATTCGATAAATGCAAGAAGCACTTACTTTTAAAATTTTAGTGATGTAATGATAAAGTATGTCCACATATAAAAATCAACCACAACAATATCATAGTATAGGACGAGTAGAGACGAAAATGAAAATTTTAGCGAAAATGAAAAACAAAACGCAAATTATCTTTCTAAGTAACATTTTAAAATTACTGATAATTTAAAATTAATAGATCTTCTTTTTCATTTTATTTTATGGATGTCTACTTTATACTCTTTGCCTCTACTCTTGATGTTTGACGTGATAATTTCAACGATTTACCATTAAATATTTAATAATTAAGTATTACAGTAAATATTCTATAAACATTAAAAATTATATATTAGTCTAAATTGATATGTTTCGTTTAGAATTTTTAATTCGATTTTACACATTTACTAATAAATTGCTCAATTTTGAATATAATTGATAAATAAAATAGGACTATGCCTTTTTTTAGGATAATATATATATAAGCTATTAAGTATAATATTTAATTCGCGTTGTTACTTAATTGAATGTTAATAAACATTTAATTTAGTAACAATCTAATGTTTTTTTCCCGGTACGTGTGTCTGTAATGCAAAATATATTTATTATATTTTAACATTATTTTTTTAAATCTTTCAACGTTATACCGGAAGCTACAACCCTAACTGTTCCTAAAAGAAAGCAACCAAGTAAATGAAGGTCTAGTTTTTTATTGTACATTAACAGTTATATGAAACTAACAGATCTACTTCATTACAACTTTTCAAACACAAGACTCTAGACTACTTCAAATTAAAGCTTCTCTCGTTACCAAATAAAGCATTACCGTCTGTAATGTTTCAATTATATATTTATCTAAGTGTTCTAAGTAATGCTAGTAACAGGTTGTATACATCAACGTTGGTTTATTTTATCAGCTTCACGCTGCATTCCACACGTAGCAGGTTAGGCAGAGGGTGCAACTTTCCGCCGAATTCGGGAAACATTGAGTGGCGGAACTCTCCACCGCGCTTTGCCTCGATACCAAAGCGAAGAACTGAAAATATTAAATATTTAATTTCTTCAAGTTAGCCAGGAATAGAACCCACAACCTCTGGCGTTTACAGTCATACGCTTATGCGCCTGCGCCACCACTGGTCTCGTATAATGATGATTATTTCTTTTCTTGTTTTAATTTTCTGTTTTTATATCACCAACGTTGTTGAACACCTGCCCGCGTGTCCTAATAGTGCGTTCACATTTATAACCTCTACTTACACTTATCTAACAGAAAGGCGCATTTCTACAACAGACTACTCCTATGTAAAATATCCTTTACAATTAGATTCTACTAAATATTTCAAAGAAATTCCCCTAAAACGATTAAACGAAAGAAATAGTTTAAATAAATTGAATACCTACACGGTAAGATAAAAGGGGTTGGGCTTAAATGAGGCAAATGAGCTGAAAAAAGCTACAATATTTATATAAGTAATATTAAAAATTTTTGTGGGGTAATATGAATCATTTGATAATAAATGTTAAAAAACTTGTAACAGTTACAATAGAAGACGGATCGTCAAGTCAGTTGTACATTTAATATAAAGAATTTGAAGATTTAGATACGCCAATAGAAAACCAGGTGACCCGCACTCTCGTTCGCCTTGTTATTTCCATAGAGAAAAAAAAAGCAAGTATGTAGACTATTATTATTTTGTGAGTATAAAAACCATTTTTAAAAGGACTAACCAATATTATATCAGATTCATAGCCCCCTCATAAACCACGAAGTAAAGAAAACACTAACAGTGTAAAAGGCATAGTACACTTATTTACAAAACCCAGCCTTAAAGATCGACCTACAAGCACCAGTTCTAAGTCGAAATTAAAATGAAAAACACTTAACTATGATATGTTTAGTTCATCTCAGTCTTCATACTACTACTAGAGTCAGTCCTAAGCTAACGGATTTTCCAATCCCATAAGAAAAGGACGCGATTTTTCCAAAACATAAAACACCAAAAAGCATCTCCGAATCAAAATACACTATAGAAAAATATTTAGGTATAATTGCGTCGAGTTCATTTAAAGTATATATTGTAATCTTCACAGCTTTTTTGATATGTAACGTTTTATATACATTTAGTCTTATATCTAAGTCGGTGTTGTTACGTGCGTTTCCTAAAGCGAGTGCCTGATTATAATTAACATCTATAATTTTATTAAATCTATAACATTCGAAAATAGACGATACAAAATCTTCTACAATATACTCTGAGAAAGGAACAACGTCTAATGTATTCGAACGAGTGAATAAATTCGTTAAGCAATTGACGATATTTTTGATGTTGATTATAATATCATTATAATTTGTAAGTGCAAAGTTTAAATTGATAAGAAAGGATTTTAATATCTTGTATATATTACCTAGAAGAATACCACCTTCTTTAAAGATGTACTCCAGAATAAAATGTATATAAATCTCTTTGAAATTAACGACAATAGAGAATATTAGGGTAAATAAGAATATACGAATCTGTTTCATATTGGACAGTAATGTCAAGATGCATATTAAAATATAAAGGGACGTCAAAGGTCTATTAGCACTAATGGCGGAGCTGGGCGGTGCTGGGTACACTACGTCGACTTCAGCTATTTTGAAGATTGATAGTAATAAGTGAGATGATATATCCTCGTGCTGGGAGTTAATTCGAGATTTGACTATTTTGAGGACGTCGATACAGGCCTCCTGGAATAAAGTTTATTAATATTATTAATTCATATTAAATAATTAAATTAAAAATAATTTTATTGTTATAATATTTTGTATGCCGCTATTCGCCAAAAAATGTTCAAAAATCGCACTAAAACACGTCGAAGTGCCATGGCCTCGTCTGTGACGTCAAGTTTGAGTAATACCATGTATTGTACACGTTCGTTTAGACACAAAAAAATTAGATAAACAAACAAATTTAGAGTCTATACTTAAAAAGTAAGTAATTTGGAAAGTGGAAATGTTAAAATAAATAAAAATATTAGAATTTCTAAATACCTTTTCTCTATCGAGCAACCCTTCACCCGCTTCTTTAAGAGCGTCTTGTTCTTTAGGCGGCACGCTGGCTGATATGATCACATTCTCATTGCTGATGTTAAACAAAGTAAGAGTGCAGTTTGTCTGAAAAATAAATAAATAATTAATATTCACTATTATGTTTTTTTTGAAACAAGATACACATAAAAACAAACCACCTATACGTCTCTTGAATGTGGGTAAGAGGCCGAAAGGGTGTTTGTATGATACACATCTGATTAGATATTAGTTAGCGTACCGTAGTTAAACTTGACTGGGAATCAGAATCTACCAGGGAAAAATTTTAATTGAGAGAAAGCAAATTATCTATAAATCTATGCACTATAATTAGCATATTTAATCACCTCTCCATGATGAACAAAGTGTAGATACTGCTGCAGTAGCCGCACCGCGTCCTCTGCCCCAAGGCCAGTGTGAGGTCGCAGTAGAGCCTCGTCCACCGCGCTGAAGCCCAGCAACAAGTACACGCCTTCTGGTAGCTTGTATTCTCCTGGAATTTGTTTATTTTGCACTTTTAAGTAAGAAAAACTTCATAAAAATTACTTGGTTTTAAACAAACTTTAATTAAAACAGGAATTTATTAAGAAGCTCCTTAAGATTAATTTCAATTAGTTTGAGCTGAATTAAAAACATTCTAATACCAGAACTTACCAGGATTAGGCCTCATACAGATAAACGATCCAGAGTAGCAATAGCAGCGTCCCCTGTACGCCTGGTAGGCGGGCGCGGCGTGCGAGTAGTGCGCCAGGCGCGACGAGCACGGCGCGCGCGGCACGCACGCCACCTTGCAGGATACTTGGAGAGACGCCTCGCACACGCACAGGTCTGTGCATTCTGCTAGTTCCGCTGAACGGTATAGCTGTAATATTTTATAATTTTAAGTGTTATTTACACACAAAAAAAAAGAAAAGAAAAAGACTGGAACGAGAAAAATGTAGCAAGAATCGGTAACAATGTATAGCTTTACTTAATCTGGACATACGGAAAAATAATATAAGTAGATTGTTTTTATTAGTGCACCGAGTTCTAAGAACATATATGAGATGTTTTTGCAACCCAACTGACAAACAATTACAAAAATATTCCAAAATAATACGAAAGTTGAAATAGCGTACTAGATAATAATTAGCTCTCCTATAATAAATATTCTGTTGTTATTAGCAAATACATAAAATAATAACCTACATTCCACTGGGAACATTAGCCTTGGAATAATGATCAAAATATACATCTACAGATACAAACTCACTCGTCTCGTTTCCCCCATCTTAATATACTGCGCCTGATCATCGCTCTCCGGTTTCTTCACTATACAGTACTTCGTCGGTTCCAACGTGGTTGTCGGACGAGGAGTGGTTGTTGTGGTTGTTGTGGTCGTGGTTGTTGTGGTTGTCGTCGTTGTTGTGGTTGTTGCTGGGGTAGTGGTCGTGCTGGCTTCGGTTACTGGCTCGGATATTTGGGCCACTTCATTGGGTCCAATCGTTTGTTCAGACATAGTAGTTATTGGGCTCAGTTCCTCTCGGTTTTCCTGAAAAATGGACAATAAGTAAATTTGTTTAAATTGTTTATGTTTATAAATGGAATAATTTTTTAAAGATAAAGAATTAATTAATATAAAATTTGAATTAAATTGTGCAGTAATTACGAATTTCTTCTTATTGCATATTTACAAGAAGCAATGTCTTAAAAAATAGACGAAAAACAAGAAACCCCGCTAGATGCGGGATACAGACAAAAACAAATATTTATTTTTAATACCTGCATAACATCGACTTGAGGCACTTCATACTGCGTCGTATGACGATGATGGTGGGTTGTAGTCTTGTGGTGGATCGGTGGTTCTGGGGGTAACGTGATGTACCTGATGCCATTGTCGAAAGGCGTCGTAGTCAGCAATGATCCGTAGGTCTTCACGTGATAATCGCTTTGGGATTCAACTGGAAAGGCAAATTTATATTCTAATTAACACTAGTAAACGCGACAGCTTTAGGTTCGATTCTCACTCGGACGAATTAATTATTTTCATTTCTTCGCTAATGGAACCAAAGCGCGTCTCAAAAATTGGGTAGAAAATCGGGAGAAGGGTGTCTCATCATTAGTTGACCTCTGCGTACCCTGCTGTAAAGGAGATGAAGGGTGAGCCAAAAAATATTTCAGTATAAACAATTAAATGTTTATATAATAATTTTCTTACCGACACAAGGATTAAGCCACAACAACCTCTGCCAGCCTAAACAATCGTACAGCTGAGCGAAGTCAGTACCCCGACAGGCGCAGGCCGCTCGGAGCTGAGTACCCAGTATTGCTACAACAGCTGCTCGGCAAGCTGCTGGGGAACCAGCACAGCCCTGAGTCACTGCGTCCACAGCACACCATTGTTCGTAGTTTTCTAGGCGAATCCTGGAAAATATTAATGAATGCTAATTAAAATTAAAATTGAGTTAACACCCCCGTGTTTAAGCACGCTTGTAAGACATAAACGCCTGCACCTACAGGTACTATTTTATTATACTCGTTTGTTATATTTTATTTTGACAATAATTACAAATAGATTATAAAACATAATTCACTATAATAAAAAAGAAAATATACTTCAGCCTTAAAACACAATCCATTTTGTACTGAAAATTCAATATTTTCAGGTATATACTAGATGTATGTATATGAAAATAGGCGACAAGATACAAATATTTTGGCATGCGAGGCACACGTGGTACGTACTCGTACGTAGGGGAAGACGCTGATTAATTTACAAAGTAAACAGTCGCTCCGTGTACTCTATATATAATATGAGAGCATGTAAAATTGTATAATGTATTATATTGTTGCTTGTGATAACACATTACTTTCTAGAAGATCATTTTGTAGGATAAGAGAAAAAATTGCTTGGTAATAGCTGTTGCCAGCTGCTAAGTTGAGATCTAAATGATTAATTGTATTTTTTATCTCGTACTTAGCAGGGGAGCCAGAGGCAACCTGGGAACCTAGTGTTGACTCGCTCCGTTCTCAATAAGACACCGGTTTTTATATTTAAGATTCCGATCCCTACTTTCCGACGAATTCTTGAGGCATTGCGTGTTGAGTAGCCAAACTCACCATCGACCTTTGCCTTGTTACCAGAGCGAGGAAATGAAAATATTAAATACTTCCTCTCAAACATGGAGTGCAGTCAGAGCAGTACTTAACTATGATAATAATAATAATAATACTCTTTTTTGTACACCCATAAGGAAAATAACAATAAAA
>FAPJ01007298.1:961-11318 GCA_001485985.1 Heliconius ethilla aerotome | reverse complement strand
GAATTCGACGGAAAGTGGAGAATGTAAGTGTCTTAATGGGATTTCTGTCAGTCTTGACACTAGGTTGTCTAGGTTTCCTCCGCCTACCCTGCTGGGTGCGGGGTATACAGTGCAAGCTAAAGGGATGTATCACCGTTATTGTTTGCAATCTAATTGCATTTTCTAAATAAATATTTTTTCCTAAGTAGGAGTATAACGTTACTAGAGCGAGGAAATGTAAATTTAATTTTGTCCCACGGGTGGAAATCGATCCCATAACCACCACGTTGCGCCACAACGGCCGTTAAATAATGAATTCCTACATTAATATGACTAAAAACGCTAATTCCTATAAGTTAGCTCGCATATCATAGCAGATTTGTAGCCGGTCAGGTTATTGTTGGCGATTTCCCCCACTTTTTAGTTTATCCCGGGGGTCAAACCGACTGACCGTTAACAATCCGTCTCTGGCTTAAACTATTAACATAAGGGTCTATAAAGTTGTCCGCCATTATTGTAATTGTTTGAAGATTTTGCATTATCTATGACGGGGCCTGAGTTGACTTTAAGCTGTATTAGTTGAGCTGGTGTTAGTTTGTTTATTATTTGTATGTTTAGTTTCGATTTCCACTCGAAGGAATTAATTATTTTCATTTCCTTGCAAATATAATATGGCAAAGAAGACATGGCGTAGCGTTCATTTGAAAAGAATTATAAAGCTGTTTTTTTTTCTTCTTTAATAAAATGTAATAAACGTGAAGCGTAGGCAGAGGGAACCTAGTGTTAAGAGTTTAAGACATTCTGTCTTATGTCTTCTTTAGTAGACTACTTTTCTTCTATTTTGTCGACGTCCCGTCTCTTCGTGACTTAACTTAAATAGAAAAATAAAATAAAACATTTCGAACATTCGAATAAAAATCGAATTAACAACTATCGTGATCTATGTATAATATAAGACACTGCCCCACCATATCTAAATAGAAGATCGCAATATCTGATCAATACATAGCAAAAGAAAAAGGAAAAAAACAAATAAAATCAATTTGCTAGTGATCCATTCGTCAAAAGAGAGGATTTTAGATCCGGACTCGATATAACCATTCATCGGAGTGGGTTTTAATAAGAACGTCTCTAAGCCGGAAATTTGCTTGCCGCCTCAATGGGTACCCTATTCCGGCTAATCATTCCTCTAATAATCTTATCGGGGGGTCTGTTTGTGTATTTATTTGTGGGTATGTTGGGATTAGGCTTGGAGAGTGTGGGTTCGAAGTTTGTGAAAATATTATGAAGGAAATAAATAGAAATCTTGAAAACGCATTTTTAAAGCCTTCGTCTTGGCATAGTTGGAATACGTTATTAATGATTATGAATATAAGCAGATTTGTTAGAGTATTTTTATGGATGATTATAATCTCTGCTGCGTCGCGTTGAGATCTGTCATTTATCACGAAATTCCTGAAGTTTTCGGTGGAAAGTGGAATACGGAAGTTTCTTTATGGGGAATGGACAGTTTTAACGCTAGGTTCTCAGGTTCCCTCTGCTTATGTGCAATATTATCAAATTTATGGATCGAAATTTCTATATTTAAGTCATCTGACGGAAATATTAAAAATTAAAGGCAGTTCTTCCTTTAATGTAATTTATTATTATAGACTTAAATACTCTTGAGCTCGGAGCATGGCCTTGAGCCTGGGGCATGCGACCACAGATGTAGGCCTTCAGGGGCCCCTTCACAATGCGCTAACACTCGCCTTCACTGCTCCAGCTCAATGTAGAAAATGATCCCAAAGGAAATGACTGCCGCCTTTTATACAACTTAGTTACAAACATGGCTGCCTATCGAAGAACTATGTTGCTATGGCATATAAATAACAGACAATATATTATTGTTATTAAATATAACAAGTTAACAAGAGTTATTTTGTATTGGAGGTTAATTAGAAATTTTTAAAAGTTACCTCGAGCTCTTAGAGCATGTCAAGTGTCATACACAACTTTTATTTATTAACATCTGACCACGCGGGCGAAGCCGTATGAGAAAGCTAGTCAGTAGTAGGAAGTTTATATGCAAAATAATTAATTTGCTCGAATTATTTATAATTCGCCGTTTTTATAATAACATGTAAAAACAAGTGAAAAAAAAATACACACAATAGAATAGTAGTTCATGCTATTATACGAGTATAATATATAAGTTAGTAATTTTCTACACAAATGTTTCCCATAGTTTGTCTGAGAACACTTGTAACAGTTATTATTTAAAAATTGATAATTTTCAGGATAATACAAAAGTGTTCTTTGTGCCTGATGATAAATTATAGCAATGTTTCTATTTTATTAATTGATTTTATTTTCATTTACTTTTTTTGGTTCACCCTCTCTCTCTCTCTCTCATTATTTAAGATTTTTTCAACATAAATAGAAATGAGTTTAATGCTAATGCTATATTTGCTTCTGTCTATGAAAAAGAGTCAATTCCAGGAGTTGTCATATAACGATTGAGCGATTAATACCAAAGGAAATAGGAAAAGATATTTTTTCATTTCATTTCCTTTGATATCAGTCAACTCCCGCATGTAATCAAACCCACAACCTTCTCATTTACTATTAGTAGATTTGACTGCGCCACGACGGTCTACAATATTTGTATTATAAATAATTAAAATATTTTATAATTAATATTATTTATTGCAATGTTATCAAACGATAACAAATTGCATAAATTTTATCTGATAAGGCGCAAGGTATACAGGATGTGATAGATAGATAGAGAAACTGTTACAGGTGATGGAGAAAGTCACTTCCAAGTATTTGTACGCTAACATCGACACTAAGAGCTCTTTGAGTACTATTTTTTGAGTCCTAAATCAATTATCAGTTCTGGTGAATTAAATGCAAATTAAAAACAAAAAGTTAATCAGAAATCGAAAATAAAGGAAAATAAATACATCTTAGCAATACCAACATCTTTAACAATTTTCTTGAAATTAGGTACAAATTACGTTATTTAGTATCAATAGAAAGCAGATAAAATGAGGATGTTTTTTTTAATATAAAAATTAAATATTTTGATACAAAATTTTGAGAAAAAATAAATTGAAAATTACAGCTTGTGACCAAATTTCACCGTTTTCAGTCGAGTGAATACATTACAATTTTCTCACTCTTATCTTATAACCAGACAAAGCCCGGCGTTGAGTTCCGCCCGGCGTTGAGTGCGTCGGGAGCGGAGTCTCATAACACTGGGCTCCCCCTACCTTCCTTCTACACGAGGGATACAATGTGATATTTAAAATATAATTATACATATAATGCAAAACTAAAAGAAATCGTTAGATACTTTAGGTAATCGTTAGGTAATATGTAATAATGTATTACTCATGTATGTAAATATAAGGTCAATATTACGACCGCTATTTTATACACTGTATTTTTATAAAACTTCTATAAATAATTCATACCTACATGATGGTGCAGGAAAACAAGTTTTTAATAAGCATCATAATTTTTATATGAATTATAATTTAACAACTTAAAAAAGAAAAAAAAGAGTATTTAGTTTCGCTTTTCTCATGCTTGAGTCCTACTTAGCTCAATAGAACAGCGGCAAACAAACTGTAAATGCGGTGGTAGTGTGTTCGAGAAATAAATAATTTAAAGTCTTTATTCTCGTAAGTCTAATCCAACACAAAAATGATAAATTTCTCAATTACTACTACTAATTTAGATTAATGTAAAAATGGAGATCTAAGAGAAGAATGATTGAGAAGAAGATTTTTTTTAAATGTATAAACTAAAACTTAACTTCACGCTTTATCCCTAGCGGCGTAGTCAGAGAGGACGGAGCGCCTTACGTTACGGTCTCATGACTCTTTCGCCTCATCCACTGTCATCAACCTCTTCATACCTCAGGAGGGTCCTCAAGCTTTTTACGTGACCTTCCTCCAGTATCTTTGATATTTGTTGTATTTACGAAGGTCAACCGAGGTCTCCTCCTACCTCCCTTACCACTCCCGTTTCCATCACAAATGTTTTTTGCCATTCTTTCATCACTCATTCGTGCCCACACCGGTTAAGTACGTTATTCTTCATTCTTACCGTGACATTCTCGCCAGTACCTGCCATTTTGTGCATTTCTCTTTATTGCAGTTTCGATCAGCTAAGCTGACCGCATATCCTCTGAAGAGTTTTATAAAAGAAATTTATAAAGTTTTATAACGTTAGGAATAAATTTTATATGTTTTGTAATATAAAGTAAAGAAAACAAAACAGAATAGGGATCTAGTAATAAAAATATTAAAAATCAATCTTTTTTCCTTCTATATTTGGCAAATACATCTCGCAAGTATTTAAGGGATTGAGAGGTCCATAGCGGCGTGGTGGAGAACTCTTTATCGATGACCAGAGAGTGTGGGTTCGTTTTGTTCGCTGGTAGCCACTTCACTGGTAGCAAATCACTCACTTCCGGTGTTGGATCCCTGAAATTAAAAAAAGTAAATAATGTTCAAGTGACATAAGTTAATTCTCTGTCAAACCTTTCGCTTCTTTTGTTTTACAATTTACAAAAACTGCCAAGCCTAACGCAAGAGCTGAAACAATTTAGATATCTACGTTCGCCATGTTTGCTTGTCCGGATCGTTTTAAAGCACGCGCAAGCGTTTAAATGGTATTCAAGTTATTTATTTGTACGTATATCTCGTTTTTCTCTATGTTCTCCGTGTAATGCAGAAGATGAAGAGATGAAGAGAAATTATTGGCACATGTATGTCTGCTAACAATCTACGTCTGTTATTCATACATCATTTCTCGTAAACAAAGTAAGCTATTAATAAGCTCTCTAGTAAATAGCTAGTAAACATAAATAATTAGTAAACATGTAATATAATAATATGAATAATTTTATGATAGAATTCTAGTTAATTATACTTTTATAACACTATTTGAAATTTGGCAATTGTGTTCATATTTTGAGCCTATAATATAAATTAATTATTATTAATTCAATAACAAAATTAATTATTAAACAAGGCCAGTCGTGGCGCAGGGGCACAAGCGTGTGACAGTAAACGCGACAGGCTGTGGACTCGATTCTCACCCAAGGAAATGAAATATTTAATATTCTTATTTTCCTCGCTCTGTAACCTTTCCAGAATTCGATGGAAAGTGGAGAACAAAAGTGTCTTAATGAGAATGGAGTGTCCTAACACTAGGTTCTACGTTTCCCCCTACCTATCCGGCAATATGCGGGCACAACGTGAAACTAAAAAAATCTATTAATACACACCCATATTTAGCAAAATTTGTCCATAGCGATGTCATTTTTTCAATCATCGTATTTTCGAACAGGTTCGGCACACCTGGCATACTGAACAAGTAGAACAGTTCATCAGCGTGCGTTGCCCCTGGTACGTTTCTGAGTTCTTTTCGTAATATTTTTTTAGGGAAATTCCTTAAACCCTCGTAACTAAACAGGTAGCTGTACACAGGCTTATCGTTGGTTTTTAAATATAATTCGATCTCCTCTAAAATTGATATAGACATAAACGCGTCTCCTTCAAATCTGGAAATGGCAACTAAATCATTTTCTGATACATTTTCATCATTATTATTATATAATCTTTTAAGATTTTCTGCGATCTCCTTTCGCTTTTCTTCAGGCAATTCTAAGTTTTTAGGTAAAGATTTTTCTAACATTATATTTGGTATCATTGTGTCGTCTTCTAAATGACCAAATAGTAATCCTTCTTCATTATTCATACCAATAAGTATAGGAACTTTAGAGTACTGACCTTTATAAAGTAAATCGTATGGTATTTCTGTTAAAAATGCTTCCACATCATCTATTTCATGTTCCACGCAAGGTGTATAAAGGACTTCAGAAACTATTACGTTATTTTTTTTTCTGGGTACTTTAGTTGAAACCAGATCTTCGTCAGATTTTTCTGATAAAATTTTATAAATTTCATAAGGATCTTCAGTGGAGTATCCCATTGCTTTTGTTAGTAAACTGGCCATGTAAACAGGTTTGAATTGTATCGCCCACGATGCCAGAGAGGAACCACTTTGTAAAATAGCTTTATGGAACAAACCTTTAGACATTGGTGAAACAATATGAAACGATACGGAAGCCGCACCAGCACTTTCACCAAAAATAGTGACACTGTTAGGATCTCCACCAAATACTTCAATATTACGTTGAACCCACTTAAGAGCTGCCACCTGATCTTTTAGTGCAGCGTTTCCTGGGGCCTCATTAATTCGTAAACAGGCGAAACCTTGAATATTTAATCTGTAGTTGATTGAAACGACAACCACACCTTTCTTAACTAAATGTTCTGCACTATACAAAGCCCTATTGCCAGACCCTTCAAAGTATGCTCCACCATGTATGAAAAACATAACGGGATATTTCTTTTTGGAGGTAGCATCCATTGGTGTGTAAATATTAAGAACTAGGCATTCTTTCTCTCCGCTAAAGCTTGATCTTTGCATTTGTGGACATTTCACGTTTTCATCTATAGCGTCATACACTTCTTGCCACGTCGGTTCTGGACCAGGCGCCTTGAAAGATAAAAATATTAATTTAATCTTATCCAAATATATCAAGGTACGTCTTAAGTAGGTAATTAAGTTAGATAAATAATATTTTCTTTATATTTTAATTTTAAAAAAATAATTTAATTTTTAATAGGTTTCTAAACTTCAATTTTACTGTATACTAATTTCATATTCTTCCAGGATAAGTTTTACAGATTCACGCTGTATCTATATGTATGTAATAGTGTCTAATATTTCACTTATAACTTTATTGCGCTGGCCTCGTATATAGTCCTAATATTTTTAACATCTTCATGTTAATTTTGCTACTGTGATGAATGTAAACAGTTTAATCATCTAACCAAAACAAACAAACGCTCTCGTCGAGCAAATGGAACTTATTTAATATTTATACAAAAGTTATCGATTAGAATTATTTTAGTTAACATATTTTATTTTCCCTAATTTTGTATTTTGAATGACCATAAAGTATATAAAGCGGCACAGCATATACATACATGAAGCCTGAAGGCTGTGTCTTCACACTGGTATCAAGGCTATAGGCTGCGTTAAGTTCTGTTACGTCCTCAAAGATTGGTCAATACGAGACGGAGTGTCTTAACGTTAGATTTCTACTTTCTATAGGTATTACAGAGTACAAAACATGAAGTTTGAAAACCGAGCTCTGTAGCAACGCATTGGCGAAATTATCCAACAGTGGACGGAAATAGGCTGATGATGATGATGATATGATGATGATGTTAACCTTCGTAATCTCACCATAAACGGCTTAACCGGGTGGCTGGCGTAGGGCACCGCCATGTACCGCTGGTGCGAGCCGTCGTGCGCCACCTCGCCGCGCAGCCAGCCGCCGCCCACGCGCACCGGCCGCGTCGGCTGTCGCACCAGCCGTGCCGCCCACAGGGACCACAGCACTAGCCAATACTTCTTCATCACTTAATATGATCATTAAAACCGGTAAATTACTTGTAATTAGTACAAATGAGTATCAACAAACAGTATTATTATGACATTTTAATATAAATATTTATAAAAGATATTTGTTCGAATATGTTAATATCGCACGTTTGACTCTAATCGGTCTTGTCGACCGACTGATTCAGATTTTCAAGGCCATTTTATCGCATATTATATTGCGATAGTATGATTAACTATTGATTTATCGTGACTTTTGCTGTAATTTATTTTACTAAATATTTTCATTACTTGGCACAGGGTTGGGTTGTGCCACTCAACACGCGATGCTTCCAGAAATCAGCGGAAAGTGGGGACCGGAAATGAAGTGTCTTAAAATTAGGTTCCCCGGGATACAGCGTGATGCAAAAAACTTTTTTTTTTACAGTTAGACAGTTAAAGAGAATATAGTGTTTGCTGACGTAATGGAATTAATTTGAACATACCCTTCGTTGTTAGGGGATCGAACCCATACTCTTGAATCCTCAATTAGGTACATATTGCCTCTTAATGCCACGATGGTAAATAAAACAATATTTTTATATAAAAAAAAAAAACAATATCTCGAAACACACACCTTCAAAGACACAGTGCTAGGTACCTATATCCTATAGGTATCATCAACGTATCACGACATGAAGGTCACATCAAGGCTTCAGGTTCAAGATATTCAGATATATTTTTTCTTACTTATTATAAAATTAAACAGTGTAAAGGATTATTTTAATATTTTTAACGTATTTTTTATCCTAATCTTCCTTATCTTTGTGTAGTATAATAAAGCTACCTACTACTGTTCTATACTACTGAATCTATACCACAAGATAGAATGATTCACGAAGAAAGTTTTTTTTATATAATACATGGTTGACGAGTTTTTTTGGTTGTAAACATAATCTCAGGGACTAGAAGGTGGAGTTGAAAAGTCCATTATGTGTTTTAGTAGACTATAATAATCATGGAACCCACTGTCCCTACGGTTTAATTCAAATTCAAATTCAAAATATTCTTTATTCAAATAGACTTATTACAAGCACTTTTGAATCGTTGAATGATCATATGAACAAAAAGCTACCACCGGTTCGGAAGGCAGGGTTCGGTTAGAGTTAGTTACCTCTGATACTTTACCTTGAAAACTGTCATGTATCTAAACCATTATTTATTTCGATTTGGCAAAGCGGGCATAGTCGCAGAAAAAACTTATATTTTATAAGAGTAAAACCGAGAATATTAAAGATATAGGTAATGTTGTAAGATACATAATATTTTTGTATTGGTGTGCCCACCCTCAAAAACGGGAAATAACAAATAAACAAATATAATCTGCGCGGGCGAAGTCGCGGTTGAATATTGGTATAGTATAAATAATGGATTTCATCATTATTATCAATTCAGTAAATGAGTTCTTTGTCTGTGCAGTACGCGACGCGCAGCTGCTGATTTTTAAACCTAAAATGCACATCTGATCTACTAATCTTTGACTTTTGAACTTATCACACGCTACATGAGAGGAGTAATCTTGTATTTACACAGTAAACTATTTTGACAGATTGTTAATTTGTTTTATTTATATTGTGATTACTAATTATTCTAACTTATTTGTATTATTACTTTAGCCCCTCGTGGCGTAGTGAGACAGTGTCTTACAGTTAATGCAATAGTTGTGGGTTCGAATGACTCGGGGAAATATTAACTTATTTTAATGTCTTTTTCCTTTGATAAACATAGTATGACCTTGAATTCTGCCACTTATAAATAAATAAAAAGCCTTTTATTTCTAGCATCTTTAGTACATTTCATAAAATAAAAATACAAGTTTTACGTTTAGTGTTAGTATTGTAGTTATTAAATATATTATTAGTTTTTATTATTTTCTTTTTTATGCTATAATCGTTTGTTTATTTAACTATTTATTACTATTTTTTCCATTATCTTTGTTATTCTTATTTACTTAACTTTATTAATTTACTTATTTATTTTTGTTTATTTATATGTATATTTTACTTTTGTATGTGTATATGATTTAATTTGTTGTAATATGCAAGAACCCCTGCAGCCAGTGCAGGTGAAGGCCTCCTCCAAAGATGTCCAGTTTCCGTGTCCAGTTCGTTATTGTGTATAACTTATTGTTAGGATTTATTTTGTTAAGTAATATTTTTTGATAACTTTGGAGGGTTTTGGTCTTGATCTTCCACGGTGACCAGCCGGATTGGAAGAATTAATTTGTTATTTGTTAGCTTTTGTGTGTGTGTTTTTTTTAATTCTGTTTTTTCTATGTGGGAGGGGAGTGTTAATGCCTACAAGACGTTGTTTGTATTTTCAAGCTTCTTTGAGGAGTAGTTTGAGTTTTTTCCACTAAGGAAGTTCAATAGACCCGGTTTTACTGGCCCCTCAGCAAGGCTGGATGATCTGTTTAAGTTGCTTCTAGTCTTGTTCTTTTTATTTAACTGTGTATTTGGTTCATTGTTGTGGCCACTTTCTGGTGAACTGGAAAGCATTCTTTTGGTTTTGGTTTGGGAGTTCGGGTTGTTGTGAAGAATCTTTAATTTATCGTAGACAATGATCACCGAGTTTCCTTTTTCTTTTTCAATTTTCACTTGCTCTTGTAATTCTTTTCGTTTCTTTAAGATATGCTCTGGGTAGTCTTCTTTCATATAGTATGTAGTATTTTTAAGTTCTTTTTCCTGTTTTAATATATTTATTTTAATCCCCAGTGTTAACAGTGTGATTTTTATTGGTCTATATCCTTTTTTGTCTATCCTTCTAGCTTCTAGCTAAACCACCCGACGGATTTTGATGCGGTTTTCACCATTAGGTCGAGTATTTTTCGTAGAAGATTTATAATTTATTATTTGTACATTCTTAT
>FAPJ01007296.1:713-14906 GCA_001485985.1 Heliconius ethilla aerotome | reverse complement strand
AAACCTTTATAATATAATTATATGTTTGCTACACAATATTATAAAAATCTTTTTCTTTTCTCTTTATTTCAGAAAAAACCACGTCTAATTTTACCTTGGCTGGTCACGAATTGGGTTATTTGTATATGTCTCCTAGGACTCTCTGTGCTTGGCACCGTCCTCATCATCTTGCAGTACACAGGAGACGATGAGACCAGTGAAATTAGTACCACCGCCACTGCTTATGGTACTGTCGCAGGTTAGCATATGTTTTTTTTTAATGTGAGCCAGTAGGGCCAGTAGGGCAGATCAAAGCTCTAAACAACTTTTATTTCCAGTGGTGAAATTCTACTTCGCATCAGTAATAAGCAGCCGGAGAGAGGAAATGCTCTACTACGACGTCAGTGACTCTGCACAAGGTCTGATACGGAGAGATTTCGTGGTACATAAAGTATAATCGTGAAGTATATTTTGTTTTTACGTCAAAATCTGAGAAAAAACAAATTGTTACTTTTAGGACAAGCAAAAAATTTTAAGCATAAATGAAATAGATGACAATGCTTATAGCTGGACTAGAAAGGATATCTTAAATTGCTATAGATATCGTTACACGAGGCCCCCGTGGCGCAGTCGAGTAGTGTATGATTTTACATTTTACATACGATGGTTGGAAATTCGATGGCTATTCGGGGAATAAGCAGGGGAATAAATTATTTTAATTTTTCCGCTCTGGCAACATTATATAATCTTTCATAACATTCCAAGTATTATTAGCGATATGTTTATTATTTAAGGTATAAATAAAGATATTTATTTTAATATTAAAAGTTTTTCTTTGGTTCCTGATAGCACATTTGGAAAATAAATTTATTTAATGTAAGTGGTAAGGTTAGGTATATTTTTTCATATTTTTTTAGCTTCTTGCTGGATCCCGCACATAAATGCATTAGTAGTAGGCAGAGGTAACCTACTGTAAAAACATTCCGATTTGATTTTCGCATTTCCTAGAGGAAGTTGCCCGAGAAAAATTTACGGTTATTATATGAACAATTGTACTTGAACACCACGCGGGATAATTATGCGCACTCATACTGCTCGCTCGTGTTTGATGAAAACTGTTCTTTTGTAGAGCTAGAACAGGTGTATTATATCGATGTATTGTTTCATTCTGTGTCCCGCATATAATAGGGAAGATAGTGTAAAGACACTTCGTTCCTTGCACACCGCCCAATTTTAGGCAATGATTTGACAAATTTAAACCGCCAGGCCGGGGCTACGGGATTCAAGGGATTCCATCATATCCAGGACAGGTATTACCTACTTACTTACCTAAGGAAAAGGCAACTGTTGAATTTTTTTGTCATCTCTTCTCAGTAGAACGGCCTTCCGAGATGATGGTACTGACCCCACTGACATTTCTACCTGACTTGACGATCCAGTGCTTGTGCAAAGGCCTAATTAAATAAATTATATGTAGATTTTGATTACAACATCGATATTAAATTAGACATCACTAAACTTTCCTTAAAGACAATGCGCGTCTCGATGAGCACAGACGCTTAAATATTATAAATGTAACGCCATGGTGACAGTTGTCAGTCATTATGGTGTCTGCTGCGAGCATCACATCATGGTAAGAATTGTTATATATCACTTACATATTTTATAGAGGCTATCGTCGGCAGCGACGGTTGTTGGTTCGATTCCCACTCGGGGAAATTAATTACTTTCATTTGTTCTCTCTGGGAAAGATACAAATCGCTGACTTCCGTCACTCAACACGCAATATCTTGATGATTGAGATAAAAATAATTTTAGGACGAAGTATCTTAATATTACTGTGATCTCTGTGTCGGTAAATTTTAACTGCCCTGCTGTGAGGGCTAAAATGCTTATTCAAATACTTTTGTAATATATAAAAAAACATACATACTTGCTATCCGATTTTTGTTATCTGTTCGGTACATTCAGTCGTGATGAAATAAATCTATTAAGAAATAAACAATAACATTTTAAACCTAATGTCGTTACATTACTTTTTACAACAGACCTTCAATTTAGCGAACTATTTAATTTATTCATATAAAAACTTATTGCTATAATCTGAAAAAATTGACAAATATCAGGTCGGTACAACTAAATGACCGTTCGTCGGTTCGCATTGGCACGGCGTCTGTCTGTAAACATAACGGTTGTGAGTTCTATTCCCAGTCGAGGGAATTTTTACACTTATTGTAGGTATTAGTATGTATCTGCTGACTTAGAAAACGTATAAAAATTTGTACGTAGCGGGATTTGCACCCGCGCCTCTTTGAAAACCGTCCCAGCGCTTTCACTAACTAAGCCGTATATCTTATACGCTTGTTACAACTTATTTTTGTTGTTAGCATCTCTGTAAGGAGATTTTAACAAATTCCCGCTACCCAAAGGTAATTACTTAAAATTATTATTTGGCAAGAGAGAACACTAATTTTTAACATTTTTAATGTTGTAACGTATGAATATAGAAACTTGCGATATAACAAAATACCCATTATGATTTTAATATTCATTGTATTTTCTCGTAAATCCCCGGAGACCATCGAGTCTAACTGGAGCATAATCTGATTATAAATGTGGAGAACGGAGTGTTTGGACACATTGCGGGAAAGAGCGTGAAGCTGCTCTTACATACATAATATCAGTACGCGCGCGTCTCACAAGAGTCACAAGCAACGAGTTACGCAACAATAGAATGAGGCAGCTAAACACTCCTCGCTTTCTCCACCTGTCCGCGGCCGCGTTATGAAATCTTATAGATAGATAGCTTTAGTCATCTCTTAGTTACGATGTCATGCCATAGCTTCGTGTTTTATCAGCTTTTACTTGGGGCCTAGCCACCTAAGTGGATTAAGTAACTCTTACCGAAGTTACAGTACTAGATCAAAACAATTAACCTTATTAGATACTTAATCGATAATTGCTCCAAACAACACCGGCGGCTGCAGCCTCCTTTAGGACTGACACTACTGACTGAAGGCTTAGTATCTAATGTTGCTAAGGAAGTATACGACTTTCTTCTTCATTCAATGTTACATATCATAGGGTTCCTCTGCCAGGCAATAATCAATACTAAAAATCAGTTTTATTTGGATAACTCTTAACTTTTGTACTTTTGGACTTCCTGTAGAAAAGTATAGAAAGATACTGAAAATTTCTAATAAAATATGTCAAAGGCCAAAATTTATGTAATAAAATAAAAAATAAAGTCTCATTAAAATATTGTGCAAACTTCTCGAATTAATTAGATTTCACTTTAATTTTAATTCTTACATTGGACCAACGAATACTATAAATTTCTTATCTTCACGCATCTCATGCATAAAAAGAATTATTAAGTCTATTAAGTCGTCATCATCCATTTTCGTCAAATCACTTTTTTATTTGTCATTTTGCGTGTTTTAATAAATGCAATAAATTGCTACTACTCGTGGTAAGTCAAAAGTACTGGGAAAGAACGAATATGGTTCAATCACTAATGTAAAAAATCACATTATTTTTAAATTATTCTTATCTTCCCGATTAGGTTCCCGGTTGGGTTATTTAGGTTATTATAAATCATAGACACGGTACAGGTAATATCTCTTAAAAGGGCAAAGAGTGGAGAATGAAGTTTTTTTTTTCTCTCTGTCTATCATTTGAAGTTCTACCATATACTCGCATGGCTAAAGGTGGTTGAAAGTTTTAGACTAAATGTATGATATGAGAAACTTAAATCTCATATCTTCATTGTTTGAGTTTAAAACGTCAAATAGTTTTATTTAATTTTAGCACTTCTAAGCAAATATTGAACGAGACAGTGTTTGCTCACAATAACGCACACTGTATGTACTAGTATATAGTTACGTCTTTCTTTTTATGTAATTTGCACTTTCTTTTAGGGTTATTAAAGGAACGTGATATTATTTATTGCTTCACGCTGTATTCCGCATATAGAAAGAAACACAGAAAATCGGACACTAAGACACTCATTTCCCAGCTTTTCACCGAGGCGGAACTCAACGCCGCGTTTTGCCTTTATGCCGAAACGAACGTATTAAAATAATCTATCCCTCCTAAGTGGTAATGGAACCTTCCTCCAGTGTCATTGATAGATTAAAGGACCCAGAGAGGTAAGAGGAGTACCTGTCTTACCACTCACTCTTGCTTCATTTATATAGCAGGAAAAGAAAAAACACTTTAGGAAGGAAAATGTATTGTACATTTTCCATTAATTGTATAATGTATGAAACTCTTACGACATACGACGCACAGACGAAATAACTCGGCGGAGAACATTATAGTTTACTATGTAGGTTCCTTGGGGAATAAAAGTAAGTACTAAAAGAGGGGGCACATATATTGGATTCCCGGAAAATGGGACTTTATGTTTTGTAGTCCATTCAAATGAATTTCCGGCCTTCAACTAGTAAAGTAACTAAAACTGTAGGAAATGATACAATTTCGATTGATTAAAATGTCCGTTAACAACTAAATCGGCAATTAACTTTACTTGGTTATGTAAAATCAGGTTCGGAAAGCGACGCGTGAGAAATTATAACGTGTGAAGATTATTATTATGATTTATTATTATATCTTACTTTATCTATCACAACTTGCTTTATACTTACTGATAGCTATGAATTAGTGACGAGTCCATGAGTATATAGTGGAAGCGAGCCCTATGTACTCCAAAGGAGCCTACTCTTATGTAGTCCCTGGCACTGCTCTGGGCTGCACTTCCTGGAACGTGACGGGTGCCTGTACCGCTGAGATGGTTTTTATGCCTTCTGCTTGTAATTTTTTTTGCGTGGAATTTCAGGTGTATAATGGAAATTCTCTCTTAGTGCCCCTCTACCTTTTGAACCTACCAATTTTCAACTTCCTTAGTCCAGCAGTTTCGTCTGTGCCAGTCACTCAGTAACTAAGATAACTAAACTAAAAAAAATACAGATACAATCTAATACTAATTAGCCAAACACAAATTTTAATTAATTAATTTTAATTAATTAATTTCCGCATATATGGCGCATACGGAATACTATTTTTTTTAAACGAGTAAACAGCTTCACGCTTTCCACCATAACCAGGTAGGTAGAAAATCTAGTGTTAAGACACTCCATTACCCACGCACTACCCAATCAAAACATTGTATATTGAGTAACGGAACTCAACGCTTATTGTTGATTTGCTACAAGAGACAATAATACGTTTCCCCGAGTTGGAATCGAACCCACATCCGTTGCAGGTATAGTTAACCTGCCTACTGCTGTACCACGACGATCATAAAAGAGTAAATTCTTACAATTCATATCCTATTGACCCAAATAGCGTGAACTGTGAATGATAAACACGAGCGAGTCGCGTCGTCCGCGTCATCCGCGTCGTCGCCGTGGCAGCGTTGCATAACTCACTTTCACCCAAACAGTAAGTCACTGACCGCCTGTGCGCACTTGTTCTCACTGCGGATATTTTACTTAATACCTGTAGATACAGTCTTTATGTTTCTTTATTGAATTTAATACTTTATATTTTATTACTATTTGTAGTTAAAAAAGTAGGTCGCCATGTCACGTCGTATAATGTTTGGCTGTGAAGGTGGTTGTGGGTTGGATTTCCAATTTCTGGAATTAATTATTTTCATTTCGTACATTCAGCGATGCATGCGGCGTTTAGTTCCGCCACTCAACACGCAATGTCTTGCAAATTAAGCGGTGCGTGGGGAACAGTGTCTAAACTCAAGGTTCTCTCAACCCACTCTACATACTCGTATGTATATGCAGGATATAAAATGTATATTTCTTCGACTTAAAAGAAACTTTGAGCTTAAAACTTTATATCTGCATCATCAAATTTCAAAAAATCAAACATCCATATTCCATATTAACGTACCTCCACGTGTCACCGCCAGCAAGCAGCAGCACGACCTCAAAAGCGCGTCATTTAGCACATAATATATTAGATAATCTTTCTCTACATCTGTCGGTAGGTACAGTACGATCGACGAGTAGTGGCCGCCCTGAAGTAAGCTTTACTTATTTTATTCGATTTCAAGTTTTTTTTCAATAATCAAATTATTATCTTGCCAAATGAACTATGTGCAAAAGCTTAGAAAACCTAACTTCAGAGTAGCCACAACTCGTTGGCCGGACTATAGTCTGAATGAAGAATGCGATGCGAGTCTTACATTCCAAGAAGTCACCAAAATCATTTTATTTTTACTTGTCCATTGATTATTTTATAAATATTACGTGATAGGCTTATTTAGTAGGTACTTATGAAATGATACTAACACAACTAACACACGTGTGGAGAACGGTCTTCACTAAGCGCGGCGTTAAGTTTCGCCACTAAATATGGAATATCTCGAAAATCGGCTAAATTTTTATACAATAAATTTTCAAATTAATAATATTTTATTATTATATTTACTATACTTTTTTTCTAAAAAACTTATAGCTTCTGACGTTTTTCAATAGAAACCGATCATTATTAGTCTCTCGTCTTTCCCGGTTGAAACCGTCCGTACAAAGATGCTGTGGCTGAGGCCAGGTCTCCAGAGCCTTTGATCTGTAACCTTTTCACCACTTTCTCTAGGAAATATATTGGATATGTACAGCCTATTAGGCTGTATACAATTTCTTGAGTCATGCTTGTAAATTATACGCCTTATAAATAACTTTCTTCGTTATTTATCAAATGATAAATACAATGTATGAATAAATATAATCTTGAGCGGTCTCATATTGATGCTAGAAGTAAAATAAAAAGAGTGAATTACAATGAATCTCGTTAGTTGTGTAATTAAATGTATGAAAATAAGTGATGTGTCACTCTTTTCTCCGTATTCGATACTACGTAACTGGTTTATTAAGCATTAATTAATTGTTATTCAAATAACTATTAATGCCTTATGCATACAGCTTCACGCTTCCCAATAGCAAGATGGGGGAACCTAGTATTAAGACACTCCATTCCTCTCAAGTTTTATCATTCCGCTCAACTTTTTTCATACTACTCCATATTTCCTCACTCATGTAACAAGTTCCCTCTGCCTATCCTGCGGTCGATGGAATACAACGTGAAGTTGCAAAAAATCTTATGCATGTTTATTAAATTTAGAACAAGTGTTTAATTTAAAAAATGTTAATAACATATGAATGAAATATTTATATTTAATTTGTATTTCCAGATAATAATATACATCGCTCTGCTTGTACATGCAGTAATTAGCCGAGAGATATTAAAGGATGTAGAAAATTTTGAACATTATAACGTAACAACGTTATATCCAGTGAGAAATCTCACTCACATTAAAGAAAAAGATAACATCGTTTCGGAGCAAAAAGTTAAAGAAAATGATAATGCTTCAGAAGAAAAAATAAGTTACAAGTTTGATTCAAAACAAAATGACTATAGTCCACTTGCCAAACAATTGTCTTTATTTAAAAAAGATACAAATACTGAAATGAAAAGTACTTTCAAAACTAAAACTACAGAATTAGACATTGACATTGAACCTAAAAACACTGTTGTAAATAAAACTTCTTGGAATATAAATACAACTTATAATAATTCAAAATTAGATGAAAATGATATTGATAAAAATGGTCATATTCAATTTAAAAATCAAAATGACGCAAAAATATTTAAACCAAGCCCTCAACTAGGAAAGTATTATGACGAAAATGCCTTCGTTTTACCACCGCTTTCAACTGAAGAAATGTTCTTTCCTCAGGACAAGCCAATATCAGGATCAGGATTCATCAGGTGAAGAAGAAAATTACTTTTATTAAGTATTTAAATTAAATTAAATTAAATTAAATTAAATTATTCTTTATATTATTTTTAATCAATGGAAACTATATTGTTTGTATCTCTTCGAGATAAATTAAAATAAAGTAGCTCTATTAGAGAGTTAGAGAGACTATTTAGACCAGTGTTTCCCAACCTTTTTTAGTTCATGTCCCACTTTTCCATGATAAATATTCAAATTGCCCCCCTATAACTTTTCTAAGCCCCGAATTGCCCCCCTTATACATCAATATGAAACATTGTATCTGTATAAACCACAGCAAAAGGGTTAAAGTTGAAGCAAAAATTCCCAAATTGCCCCCCTTAATCTTCAAATTGCCCCCAAGTGGGGTGAACGCCCCACGTTGGAAAACACTGATTTAGACTATTAAATTGGATTTTTTTTCCACAGTTCTCCAAAAGACTTCGTTCAATTAGAATACAAGGAACCAATCGACTTCTTTCCAATAAATCTGCATCATCCATATAAATTTGAGGGAAATATTCCTGGTTATAATTGGCATTATGAAACTGGACTCGAACCTAGACCAACCGTGAAGGCTCCTGTAAAAATTCCTGCGGGTGGGCTTTACAATTCACCAGATGCTTTTAGAGAAAAACCAAGCGCGGACAGTGATGATGAAAATTTCGGACTAGAATTTAAAGATGAAAAGGAAGTAGCAGTGAAAAAGAAAAGGTAATAATATATATGGGTACATTTTATAAAGATATGAATACACACATACATCTGTAATAAAATAAACTGTCTTCTAAGCAAAACAGTCAATCAATCAACAATCATTTGATGATTTCTTTCTAACAATTTAAGAATAACTCAAAATGAATGATTCTTTTCTACTAACAAGTATGGAAAGCTAGCGACCGCGCGTCAAACACTTAATAATTACGGCCGATCAGCAAATGTCCTTTCACTGTTCGAGCGAAATGAGCCATCGTGTCGTAACTAAGCGCTTTGTAATAGTTGGCTATACAATAACATATATATGTTTAATCTAGATAGTTAATGTGCACGCACTGCGGAAACTACTGGCAAGTAGTGTTGGTAACACTCAATTACGATTTCTTGAAATTGTTACGTCTTAAAGTCCACTCAAACAAAGTTGTGTGTGACGGCTAGCTTAATATAGCAAAATATAGCAAAATCATTATTTACGAGTCACGAGTCACTTGTTCAAGTATTGCGGAGAACAGTCCGTGTCAAACAGTAGCCTGCTAACAGTAGCTGATTGATCGACTTAAATACGCTGCTCCAACAAAATACATCCATACTATTGTATATAAAAGACTAGTCGTCGCATGCAACTCTGTTTACTTTACACTTTAAGACTTCTCTCCTACCTACCTACCTTAATGTCAAATTTGAATTTTCTGAGTCCAGTAGTTATGTATGTGTGTTGTCTGTTACTCAGTAACTGAATAGTTTTCTGATGATGTACCTATAGATTTCTTTATATGAAACAAATTGGCGAAGTATGTATTTATTTATTTAATCTATTGCATAATTCGTAACACGTACAGTTCAATTGTCCCCAACGGAAATAACATAAGCAGACAGGAAAAATCTAAACTATTTATAATTTTTCCATTTCTCCGTATCAAACCGCTACCGTTTTTAATAATTATTTTTTTCTATATTTTCAGAGCAAATCCTTGGAAAAATCTTCTAAATCTCGTCACAGCCTTAATCCCAGTCGGCATCATCGTGTCCGCGCTAACACCTAATGTCATTACTTTGGAAACTACTGACAATAACCCGCAGTAAGTTTTTTTAATTTAGTGATATAACAATTAAGCCTCTCATACATACAGTGCATATCATGTAAAAGGTAATGTACAGAATTGACGCGATTTCAAAAATGACAACCATCCAAAAAGAAAACTCACTAACAACAACTAAAATAACTTATATTACTTAATCGCAAGTATTAAAACACCGCGGCCGCTGAGCAGGCACTCGTGTAATTTGGACCCAATTTTAAATGAAATCAAAACTAGTATTATTCAATGTTGTAAGTAATTAATGAGAGTAGAGAGTGCGGTCATTTTATTACAAAAAAAATAATAGTATAAGAAACGCGTTGTTATCTAACATAATGCAGTATTTTCCTTATAATTTTTTACACTTTGCAGTTACACTTTTGGCGTTCTGTAGACAGGGATGGAGCCTAGTATTAAGACACTAGATGCCTACACTTCCTATCCATTTTTCGATATATTGTGAGTTATGTGGCGTAACTTAACGCCGCGCCTTGTCCACCAGAGCGGAGAAATTAGAAGCCACTTTTCGTATCACCATGCACTTCCTCCTTCTTCTTTCCATCCTTTCTTTTGTAGCGGGCGGAGTAATCATAGTGTTCATATGATTGTTAACTAGATTATTATGAGTTCAATCTCGGAGCAATTAATTATATTCACTTCCCCGCATGGGTACGATGAAGAGCGGTGAGTTCCGCCACCTAACACCCAATGTCTCCAATTATTAAGAAAACCGAAAATTGTGTTAAAAGTAGTTTCAAATTGTTTTAAATCACTTGAAATATGTAACTAAATATTTCTAATTAGAAATTTTAACCTACGAGTACATCTGTTACAAAGACGTCGCAATATCGATACAGAAACAAAATCGTTATTAACGATAAGATCCGTTGTCAAACAGATCGATCACTTAATTCGATTATTTAATGTTCTCTCAATCGGATATAAATATAATATTAATCAGATTCTGGGTCAGTACAATTAATTAATAATTCATTTAACTTTCTTAGCTCTGTATGTTACGCAAGACTCTAGCTAGAGGTACGAGAGTACGAGAGTACGAGAGTACGAGAGTACGAGAGTACGAGGGTACGAGAGTACGAGAGTACGAGCACCTCTGTGCGAGCTTGAAGCGAAGTGATTTGACTGTTTGTTAATTCTAATTGAAAGTTTGAAATGTATGGGATTGAAAAAAATGAGGACATGAGACATCTTAATGAGAAATGTTTCAGCTATATAATATGTACGCATATTGATAGTTTCACACTCAAATCACACTTTTGTCCCGCATATTGCAGAGTAACAGAGAACTGAGTGCAGTAACTCTCCGTTTTCTGCGCTCAACGTCGCGCCTTGTTTACCAGAGCGGGACGACTCACGCCTCTGTAGACCAACATTCAACCGTATTAATAGAATGTAATTGAATTTTTACTTCCGTTTTTAGATCGAGAAATTACTAACACGTATGTAAGTACATGTAAGTCGAGCACGCGACGTTGTAAGTTATGTAAGGCATCATTTTGTTACAGTTGTTGCTAAAAGTTTAGGAGATAGCGCGTGTCATGAATTACTGGGGACACGCTATAATTGTGGCTTTAAATCAGAATGAATGTTTTAGGATTATTACTTCCGGAATGCATTTGGAGTGACTTAGATATTAGAAATATCATTTATTTCCTTTAGTAATTATTTTTATTCGATTTAATTAAAAATAGTAATAGATAAGAAGATAGTTATGCCTAGGTTTCGTCGACCTTGTCCGTGAAATTATTTAAATATAGTATGTAGGTAACGATTTGTTCAAGAAATTGTGAACACTGTAATGTATGAAATTGTAATAGGTCCGTGAACAAATGTGGACTTTTAGTCATTACATTTTAATTTCTGTAAAAAACTATTGAAACAGCAGCTAAAGAAAATTATGCGATAGTTAAATAGTAAGATATCAATAGGCACGTTAAATATTTAAGTTCAATAGATCGGATCAGACAAGGCGGCGTCGACGTCCACCACGTCATATCTCGGAAACGTATAGAAAGTAAATATTAAGTTGTAGCTCATTCTGACGCAACGGTTGTGGGTTCGCTCCCAAGCCAGGTATTAGGTATTAGGTAGGTCCGCCATTTAAGTAACGATGCTTAGGGAGTGTCCTAGCACTCTTATCTCAATATCCTCTGCTTAGCCTATTACACCTTAAAAGCCTAAAACTTAAAAAATAAACTAACTCCAAAAACTACATAGAAAAAAAAATTAAACAATAGAATAAACAAAAACATAATTCAAAAATAACAGTAAATTAAAGTACACTTGGCACTGAACTATAAGAGCGGCCAACATTCCGCCGCTAATTTCCAGTTACGTATAAAATGTCGGAAGGACACACATCCGCGTGTTACACAAGCGTGAAAGCAGAATAAATGTTTACAGCGCGTTTGTAGTGGAACATGGAATTATGTTCAAAATGTTACAGTTGTGAGTTCGTCATTGTTTAAGATCATACTCGTAGAAGAAAATGTTTAATTGTGTGTAGCTATTATGATAGAAAACGGAAAGAAAACCTAGGAAGTTTATCTCACTGCATGTGATGGTCGCGAGTTCCATCTCAATGAATCCAAGCACTATAATATTTTTAATATGTTTACAATTTTATTCCACACTTAGGTTAGGTAAGTTAGAAACCATATAAAACTTTGTACGTAGCAAGCTTCGAAAGCGTGCCTCTTGAAAACTGACCAAGTGCTCTAACCACTGAGCCATACCTGTGGCTTTTTCTGTAAAAAGAGTATTAAAATATTTGTCATCTGAATCAATAAAACCTCTCCGTAACAAGCAGAACATAGAGAACTTACTATGATTTATGACTAATTTTCTTTGTGAGCTTCGGTCATTTGAAAAAAAGCTATGTTTTCAAAATGTTACTTGTGTTCGTACAGTTACAATTACAGCGACATATTAGTTAGCTTAGCTTAGTTCCTAGGCTAAATTTGATACGTAGGTTTTTTAAAGACGGGTTCCCCGAAATTTCTACTGAAACACAAAAATAGGGGACTTCAAATTACTTTGTTCTGTAATTGCTGTAAAATCGTATCGTAAACTTATGCAATAATGAAACGACGATCATTTTTTTTTGGAGTGCTGCAAAAATGCATTTCTATAATATTTTTATAGGCAGCCGTTTACCCCAAACATGGAGATAGGTTTCATGTAAGAGTTTTACGAGCAGTGCCGCCGCGACAGGACCGGTCGTTTTGAGGACGACTACATTCTTCAGGCTTTACTGTTTTTGTTTTCATAATTACCTGCTTTTCGTATATTATTAATTATCTTGAATTTTTAAAATTTTTTGAATTTCTTTTTTTTATGTCATTTCCATTTTGAATTATATAACCAAAAATGTCTATATATGACGCCCGAAACTGAGTTAAGTCACTCACAGAATATTTTAAAAATTGGGCGGTCCATGATGAACAAAGTGTCTTAACACTAAGTTTCTTTCGATCTGATGATGGAACCAGGAGCTGATTAGTGGAACTTTTCAGGGGTTAGTAAGCCAGAGTCGAGTTCACGTTCGCCTTTCTTGAAAAGCTTGTATTTGGGTTTTTTCCCTGTTATAATCAAAGAATTATGGCGTTCTGAACGTGCCAGTTGAGCACAAATCACTTTGCAAATGTCATGTTGTAAGTCCATACTTTATACAGTATACGTACATAATTGTAACTATTCTCCAGTGCAGGAAATAAAAGGAGCTCGACTAATAATTGTGTACAATCATAATATGTTATTAGTCAACACTGAACAGGCACCAGGCACCAGCCGCTCGCGTTATTCATACTCCGTACGGTATGATTAAGTAGAAAGCTGCGCGTACGCAGTTTCATAATAGATGTCTTGTAATAAATTATTAAAAGTTACTCTCTTTGGTGAAAATTTTTAATATAATTAGCTTCACGCTGTATCCCGCATAATGTAGCGTAGGTACAGTGAACTGACACTGCCCGTCACTCGGTGACAGAAGTTTTATGTACATTTTTGTGTTGTTACAGTTTCCCGCACCGCGCTTCTCGAAGACACGACAGTGTTACAGATCTCCCGCCTATTAGTGAAAGATGCAAGCGTCGCCTGCTCTGCGAACTGCATTCTGACGTTAATTATATAAGGTATTAATTACATTATTAATTTTAGCTTCATGCTGTTTCCAGGGTAGACAGAGAGAACCTAGAGTTAAGATACTATGCTCCCCACGTATCACGTAATTTTCGATTAATTGCGGTTTGGGTAGGTGACTTAACGCTACGTTTTGAAGAAATGGAATATATAATTCTTTCCCCCCGATGTGAATCGGACTGTTCCATTTTGCCATGACAGGCCCCTCTTAATATAGTAATAACTTCTCTAAAAAACTAAAACAATCTCTTCAGACATAGCGAACACAGTCCTCTGCCACGACCCAAGCACTGTTACAAGGTACACTGTGAGGACACAGACGCACTGAGCACCGTCCTCCGCTGGCTACTGTACCGGGGTGTGCAGCAACGGCACTCCGGTGTACAGGATAGACGTGGTATTATTGTATAGGTAGTATTTAATAAATCGGTTAAGAATATATTTACTTGTTTTATTATACTC
>FAPJ01007267.1:99-13688 GCA_001485985.1 Heliconius ethilla aerotome | reverse complement strand
ATATATATATATATACACATACTATATTTTGCCCCAGTTATTTTTACTACTTATTTTCAAAAATGCAATATTTCGAATCAAATGTTAGTAATCATACCGTATATCTAAACTGACAGTCACAGTTGTAGTTCTCAACATTAGTCATTTCCCATTGGCCTTACGGACTGACTTGACCTCAATTACTCATTGTAAGTGATAAAAACAACATGAACGACCTACAGTTCAGAAATTTGTAACATTTTCCCCCATTAAGATTAATAAATATAGTTGTTTATATTTTGTATTGAAGAATAATATTCGTTATATTTATTTATAGATATTTAACATTTCGTCACTTAGCGATCGCAGGGCAGTAAGGTGGCCTCTGGCTGTAACATGTGATCATATGGGTCAAAGCCCCACTCAAGGGAATAATTTAAATTAATTCATTCCTCTACTCTCGTAGAAAAAAACAGCTAAAATTTGACGATATGGAAAATTTTAACGCTATTTTTTTTGCCATGTCAAATTATACTCATACTTACCGACTTAGCCACGTAACCCAAAAACATGAACAAAATTAACCAATAACGTTGATACTCTATTAAAAATATTTGTCGTAGGTTCTACAATATGCAAATCACATTATTTTCCTACATTTTCTCAGTTCCATGTATAATTAAATGAAAATTAAAAATATATATCACCTAAATAATTATTGTTATGATCCGGCATCCATCCATCAGTGTTGCCCAGCGAGGCAAATACAATAATTGCTATTGCGCCACTTATTCCTAAAAGAAGACAAAAACAAAAGTAAAAATATAGATGCATTTTTTGTGTATATACTATACAATATTATTTCATGACGTACCTGCGCCCAACATAATAAATCCTATACTTCTAATCAGCATTACATATCGATTTTGGTTTGGTCCAAAACATAAAAAGAACACTATCACCAAGACTGTTGATATTAATACTCCAATTAAACATAATGTGAAAAAGAATTGAGTTGCTATCATAAATCCTGAAAATAAAATTAAAAAATAATAATTAAATTCTCAATATACATATGTTCATGTGACTGTGATAACAATAGGGAGTTTTTTTCCATGTCTAATAACTAAACAATTGAGAGCTAAATTAATATAATTTTATAATTGTCATTCTGTTAATTGCCCATATTTTTTTATATAACAGCTAATACATATTGAGGAAAAATCTTCTTGCAAAAATTCTACATGAAGAAAACTCATTAGTAAATTTAGAATATTGGAAAAACATATACCTGGCAGTAAATAGCCGCGAATTTTATCATATCCCGTGGTAAACGGATCGTAAACCCAACGGCAACCTACAAAAAATCGTCTTTGATAGGAGTCTAGAGGATCTGGCAAAGAACGAAAACAGTGGCTCCATAATCCCAATCTGAAATTTTCATTATATTTATTTAACATGACACTATGCCAATTAGGAAGCATCTCTTACGTAAGTACGCAAAGATTGCAGATTATATTCTCACACAGTAATATGTACAAGTTAAAAGAAAACTAGAAACTATTATCTACATTCTAAATAGTACATTTTATTGACATTTTTCATATAAATTGAAATCGTCGCTTTCAAGTTTTTATCCCGCATATAGCAGGGGAGGCAGAGAGAACGTAGTGTTAAAACAGTCCGTTTCCGACCATCGGCCGAATTCTAGGCATTGCGGGCACCGTGGCGAAATTCACGCGCGCTTATTTTAGTACAAGAGCGATGTAAATGGACCATATTAATAACTAAGAATTCATTCACAAGTGGAGATCGAACTCACAACCGTCTGGTTGTGCAACCGTAGGCGCAATTGTTACAGTTGCACCCATATCTTTTAACTCACCTGTCCAATTTGGCCCCTCGTATTCTATAGTCACTGACGAGCCAGTTAGGCGTACCAAAAGCCAATGCCACAGTCACAAGGGCAATGACAAATACAATTATTCCACAATTACCTGCCAGGCTTCTTTTTTTCATTTTGGCTGTAAGAAGTCACCATAGTCTAAATAATGATTTAATTGAGAGCATAGACCTCAAAACTACGAAATGGAGAATTTTAATTGCTTAATTTCAAAAATAAATTATCCAATTTTTAATTAATTTAAAAAAATATATTTACTTTTACTTATAATTTTTATATGTGTTATTCCACAATTAAGAAAAAAAGTTCTTTTAATAAAATGTATAAAAATTTTGATGTAGCAGGATTTTTTAAAAAGATATCATAAAATAGAAGCTTAAATAAAATTTATAAACAATGTAAATGTTTTGTTTGGAACATAGCTTTGTTCTATGAGCTGAGCCGAGCTAGAACAATGAAGGTGGTATTCCACAACTCAATGTAAAAGAGAAATAAATAGTGGACAAAATTATTTCAGTTTAACTTTTTTGGTATATCAGTAGTAGTTCTACTATTAATCAAGCAGAAATTTATACAATTGTAATGAGGTTTTAATTGAAACTCCATCACATAATGAAACATAAGAAAAAATTAATCATTTCTTGCAATTTGAACGTTCTTCACACTGTATTGCATACCAGGATAGACAGAGGGAATCTTGTGTTAAGACACTTCCATTCCCCATTTTCTGGCAAATTTGCTTCGGCATTGCATGATAAGTGGCAGAACTCAACGCCACATTTTGCCCTTACCAGAATGAGAAAGTAAAAATATTAAATATTTCAATCCCCCACGCGCAAATAGAACCCACAACAGTCACATGCTTGTGCCGCTGCACCACACCTTGTCTCAAGCTTAAAGTTAATTCGTAAGCTTGATTGTTAGACTTAATAATTATAACAACCTATTTGAGTAACAGGGCATTCATTCATGGAAGCCTTGGTACAACTATTAATGGTTTGGGTTTAAAATAAACATTTATTTTTCTTGAAGCCCAAGGTCTTGAGACTGAGATGAATAACTAACTTGAAATGTTTCGCAATACTCACTAAATGAATGGTAGACACATTTGTTACATTCACAATGCTAAAATGTTCACACACTTTGCTTATTGTGGGAAATACTGGCAAAAAAATGTATAGTAGTACTTAAAATCTTTCATATTTATTTATCCAATTTTTAATTATTAAACACAAAATTAATTGTTTATTTTTCTGATTATTTGAAGTTCAATTACTGTATGTAAAATTAAATAGATAATTAAGAAAATGGTAGCAATTATTAGTTTTCATTATTTTTACAATTAAAATTTAAAAGCTAAAGTCTGCAACATAATCATTCACAATATAAATCAACTCAACTCAAATAAAGCATAAAATGTAATGTTTTTTAAAATTTTCAATAGCATTTAATATCCTATACTGCTACAGCAGTAATGTAGCTATGCTACATTGATATACTGATGACTGACATTAATTTTAACAATGCACTAATCTCAAGAATTATTAATTTCTATTAAAAATCTTTTTACATCAGATAGTCCTTTTACCAACAAAGGCTATATTGCTTCGGCATACCCCACTCTAACTATGTTTGAGTTACTTTATGCACTAGTTAGTTACTTTTATAATAATTAGTTACTTTTATATTAATTTATTAATACTTCAGGTAGGCATCAACTACTGTATAATATCAATATCCACATACTTTCCATATGTAAATTTTAATACCTTCTGTAAATATTTCATTTATTACACATAGGTAATGGACTAAATAACAAATGTAAAATATATAGATATAAGTGATTTATAATAGTTTTATAATATTTGTAAAATATTCATTTTGTTGACAAATATTTGAAAAGTTTCCCAAGAGAGCAAAAGACGTCATGTTAAAATTTTATAAAAACCAAAAAAAAACTTACAAACTAACAAGTAATATAAATACACATAAAAAAAACTAAATGTATCTTAAAATAAACTTACCTTTTATTTTTAATAGATATTTGGAAATTTGTATTTACGGCGTTTAGAAAATACTTTTCGTACGTGTTATCTTTTCGAAATAGTAGCAAATAAGTTGATGACTTTTACACTTATAATTAGTATCTAGTAAAAATAAAGTATTATATATAATCACTTTGTTCTTTAATAGGTAAACTTTAAATTTATATTAATTTAAAGGGTGGAGTCATATTAAGTCTGTTAGAACTTGACGCTTTCGATACGAAGCACAGTTGACAGAATGACAGTACCTATGTATTTATGTAGTTAAGTTGTTATACTTAAATTGCTGTCAAAAGTCAAAACTTTGCTTGTTGATTGTTATTTAAGCATCATAGACTATAAATCCTAATTCTTTACCAGTTTTGTCATGTTATCTGTGGTGGTATACTTTTTTATTAATGCTTATAAATAAAGGCATACAATATTCTACAAATATTAAATAGCTAATAAAATGTGAGAACTAGCCGAAACAAAAAAAGCCTAGGAATAACAAATATTCATTAAAGTTTAATTTGTCTTTAATATTTATTCGTTTACAGTCACACACTTATGCCCCTGCGCCACGACTGGCCTAAGCAACACTTAAGTACATTTCTTTTGTTTTGTTTTGAATATTCTGTAGGAGCATAAGTAAAACAAATGTATGTGAGGTTGCTGTGGTGCAACGGAACGTCTGACTATAAGAGTAAGAGTGCGGTTGTAGGTTTGATCCCCACTCAAGAAAATGTTATTTGCATTTTCTTATTCAGGTTTGGCGTTGAGTTCGGCCATCGGTATACTATATCTCGAAAAATTTATTTTTAGTATAAAATATATAAATTCTTTTTATACTTTCATAATTTTACACTATTATTTTCGTAACTTCGCATCCCTTGGAATAAGAGAAAATTCTAATGATTAATTAAAGAAAAAAAACCATTTATTATTGATTATAAGTTTGTGACATCGACAATAAAATTTATTACATGGTAGTTAAAAAAAAAACTTAATTATTTTTTTTCTTTCTTTTTCAGTGTTCTTTGAGCCAACAGATAGGAGGAAAGCAATAAAACCATTAATATGTAATGGAAATATTGAATATGCTTCACCTAATCTGGTTGAATTGAAAGCTATGGCAAATTTTTTGAGCCCTAATAATACCATAAAAGGAAATAATGAATTAAATGAAATTATTGATCTGTCTAGAATTGTGTTACAGTCAGTAAGTTTCTTATTAGTAACAAGAGGAGCCAAAGGTGTTGTAACAGTAAAAAATATTCAGAATAATAACATTAGACAACTAGAAGTTCGAGTTTACAATGCAGAAATTATCAACTCAATTGAAAATGCATCTGGAGCTGGAGACTGTTTTTCTAGTGGACTTATACACGGCATCCTTATGGAATTGAATGAATCTCAATGTATAAAAATGGGCTTTAAAAGTGCAAAGGAAGCATTAATTAGTAAAGACACTGTTCCTCGTATGTTTAATGCTATAAATAACTTTGATGAAGCAGAGTGTACTGTTTTAACAATATAAAACTATATTTATGTGTATAATTTATATTGTAAATATAACATAATATTAATAAAATGCCTGAATCTAATTGACAACTAATTTTAATTTCTTTCTCATGAGTTCTAAGAGAGAGCTCTCACAAAGATCTTAGCTGGTTGTGTCTATATATTTTAAATCAAATGTTATTCCATTGTGGCACAACGGCTTAAAATTTATTTTAATTTTACTAATCTATATTCATTTAATTAACATAAAATTTAAGTGAGGAATGGAGTGTTTTAACACTAGATTCCCTCTGCCTATCTTGCTGTGTGCCGGATACAGTGTGAAGCTGATCTAGATTCATATAAAATAAAATATCAATTTACTACCACTTTAATACTTTATTACTGTATTAAAAAAATACATATATGTACATTTTGTGATTATTTTACTAAATTGTATTAAAATTAATAAAGTATAAATGTTTACAATTTGAGTAATTTTTGTATAAAACATAAAGAAATACCTACATAAAACCAAGTGAAATTTGCATAGTATTTGTACTCTCAGACATGATTTACAGGGTTATATGGTAATAAAAATACATTTTCTATATAACAGCTTATGCAACAATAAGTCTTGCTGTAGTTTTATAAATAATTCTAAAAGTCCATAAGTCATATATTTTTAATATAATAATATAAAAGTAACTATATTAAAAAAAGTTAATTCATAATAATGTAAAAATCTTAAATGCTCTGATTAATATCTAAGTTACTAAAAGAGATTCTTTAATTGGACGGATTACTTAAGCACTACAAAAGTACAAGATAACAAAATCTTCATACAGTATAAAACTATGTACATATTATATATCAGTATGTCCAGGATAAGCTGATTTTCTTTCACGCATGCTGTAAGAAGATGGTTCCCTACTCTGCATTTCATGTAACCTTTTATATTTCCGAACTCTAGCTTCAATAAGAAACAATATGCCTGCTGGAAAAAGAAATATAACCCCAATGACTCCAAGAGCATAGGACCAGCCAAGATCATTGTGTTCCCAATTTCGCATCCAGTCACGTCCATCACCTCTAGCTCCAAATGTCACCACAGATATGATTCCTGAAAAGCCTATAAAAACAATATTTATGTAACATTATTTAGGTCTCATAATAAATAAGTGATTTATACAAATTATTTCATTAATATTACCTCCTATTACAAGAACTGTGCCAAATGTAATTAGTAATGTCACATAATTATCATCATCTTCATCTTTATTTAAATACAAATATGTTAAAAGTATTGATATTAAAACACAACACATGGAAATTGTGAAAAAGAACTGAGTAGCAATGAAAAATCCTGGGAGTAAAATGTCATGTATAATATAATATTCTTCTTCAAATATCCACCAACAACCAGTAAATATAGTATCATACCAATGGTGAACATCTTCAAATCCATTAAAACATACCTCCCATAAACCTGAAAAACATATCCATGTAACTATTGCTAATAAAATAATCGTTAAAGCATATGATAAGCAAATCAAAGTAAAAGTATTTTACCTATTCGTAAAAATTTTGGATCTTTTAGTTTTCCATCAGTTACTAACCAATAAGGACTCAAAAACGCTACCGTTATAAATAAAGAAGCGAAAATAAAAAATCCCATAGCAAATAGTCCTGTTTTCGACTTAGAACCCATAATGAAAGTTTTATAACATTAATAACAAGATTACTAAAAGTGAGGGCCTAAATAATGGGTGTGTACTGTTGTGTATAAGAGAAATATAACCGATTCTACAAACTACCTGTGCAGCCTGTGCTATTTGTTAAACAAATTTGACAGACAAAAAGTCAGTGCTGTCAATATTGTAAATTATATCACGTTTTTGTAAAATCTCGATAATTAAAACAATTTATATTTTAATTGATTATAACTATTTAACGGTACGATATTCATTTCTTTCTATATTCATTGAAGTGTTTCACTGTATGGGATCTTAATTTAGATTTTGATTCATTAAATTCCCTAAAAATACAATAGTGCTTTACTTTGTTAATATAAATTTAAAATTTAAATAACATTAGTATGATATTTCTAAATATCATTTGAAAATTTTTGTAAAACTGGTAGATTGATTGAATTTTTCCAAAAAAGAAACAAAAAACAAAGTATTGACGATATCAAAATTCATGTATCTTGGTCTTAAATAAATAAAAAAAGTGGTGACACATACATCCAAGTAAATAAATGTGTTCTGTGCATACATCCATCCATGAAATGAAAACAGAGAACTGTCAAGCTGTCAAGTGTCAATTATATTAACTAATTTTATAAATGCATAGTTTTATTCAAGTAAATGTGTTCTGTGGTTTTATGATTCCAAGATATCCAAGATATTCTATTCCAATAGGAAATTTTGATAATGAACAAGCAATATATGATTTTAAAGAAATTATATCGTAGAAATTCTTATATACACAAACAATGCCTACATGCGAAATTTTCAAGCCCAGATAATTTAAAAATTCTTTGTAAATATTTGCAAATAAATAAAAATAGAGCTCAATATTTACAATTAAAATATCCTGCGGTTAGAAATTTAAACGCCGAGAAAATTGAACTTTTAGTAGGGACTATGTACGACATGGGCTACTCAAGAGAAGTTCTTGTTGATGAACCGTCCTTGTGTAGTTACTTGCCAATTACTTTGAAATATCGTTATGCTGTACTGCAAGAATGTGGGCTTAGTAATATATTGATCCAACATTTAACATCATACTTACAAATAATTAAACAACGAAAAGTTAAAGACCTGAAATCAAGTGGAATTATACCAATGAACTTAAATATTGAAAATAGGCTAGCAAGTTATATGACTCAATGGCCAACATCCTTGACAACTCTGGTTTATGGAGATGTAAATGAATTTACACTTTATACATTAAGAATTAAAATAATCCAAAGATATCTAGAATTAATGCTAGATTTAAGCCCAGAAGAATTTGCAAGGGGACTGCAAACTTATCCTACTATAAAACATCGACCATTGCAAACAATAAATGAAACTTTAAACCTGCTCAAAAATGAAATATTAATGCCCCATGATAAGTTAAAATCAAATTTATATTTAATACATGCTGATGCTGACAATTTAAAAAACATTGTATATAATTTTAAAAGTATAGGAGGTATAAATATAAAAGATATTATAAGAATGCATCCAAAATTAGCGATGGTGAACTGTTCTACTATGATGGAAACTAAACGAGTACTGAAGGAATTTGGTGTAAGTAAAGATGCTCAAACAAAATGTTTTGATATATATACATTAAGTCCCAATACAATAAAAGAAAGATTACAAGTGGCTAAAAGTATACCAGAATTTAATTCTTTTTTTAACCATCCCAGATTTTTAAAGATGATACATTTTAAAAATACAGCTTTGAAAAGGTTATTAATGTTATATAATATTGACAAAAAATGTTTAAGTTTAAATATACTCTCGGGGAGTACTGCACATTATGAAACATTTGAAAAAGCTCCAGGTGATCGATTTGGAAAGGGAAAAGATATAGTTTTCTGCATAAGAGAGTTATTGGAAAAGAAATACAGTTCAAATCAAATACGAAATAATATAAAACGACATTCTTTTTGGGTCAATATACCATTGGTGCAAATCAGACATGTTTATGAACAACTAAGAGCTAATTATTCCATACACGATATTTATGAAAATTGTTTTATTCTTCTATATCCATGGAATAAAATCCGTGACATATTATGTTCATTTGATAGAAAGGAAAATACGAATCCATTACATATTTTACATCATATTGATCTGGCAGAACTAAGTTCCAGTCAAAAGCTTAGTCTAATTTTATATTTGTTAGAAAGAAGCCATTATTTTAGTGGTAATGGTGTTTGGTCAGAAGAAAAACATAAAAGCATAGATAATAATATATCAAAGGCAGAAATAAAGAAATTAATGTAAGCTTTTATAAAATAAAATATTATTGTGTTATGTTCTCTTTTCTTCATAACGTGTAATGTGTTTTTTTCAATTTATGTGTGATATTCACATAATTTTTTTGACGTGGTAACGTCTTATAAAACGACTAGCAGAGTACGCAGAGGGAACCTAGTGTTAAGACACTCCCAATTTGATTTGTCGAACGTGAAATGTGTGTAAACTCCCAAGTTACGGAACTCAACGCAGGGATTTGGCTTTGATGCCAGAGAGATGAAATGAAGATTAGTAAATAGTAATTCATTCCCCCGAATGAGGATCGAACGCACGACCGTAGCGTTACCGTTACACCATTGTGCCTGATTGTGCCTCTGCGTTATTCGACTTCTTCTCTATTGCCGGTATGAATGGAACGAATTTTAGTGAACTGAAATTGATAAAAAGTGATAACAGGGACAGACTTAATACTGGAACTATATTTGCTTTCATGTTAATATAAAATAGTGATGATTTTTTCGAATATAAAATAATTGATCAATCAATTCAAACTAAAACTTTTAGGTTAACTAATGGATAATATACTTTTTTAGTTTTTGTGTAAGTTAATGTTTTATTAATATCCTTATCCACATGAAATTGTTTCTCATGAATTTGTTAGTTTTTCGTGTAAATGTTACTTTTTGATATTTTTTCAATGTCTGCCACTGGCAATACTGCATCAAAGTCAAACTTCAAAGTTCAATGAGACAAGACAAAGACAGCCACTGAACTGACTGAACTCATATCACTAATGTGAGATCTGTGGTTACGGGCAATATTGTATGTAGGGAAAAATGGCGACTTTACTACCTCGTTCTTTTGGTCTTGCGGAAACTATATTTGTTAAAAATGGAACAAAGGTATGTATAAATATATTATGTCAAATATTTTAAATACATAGACATTGTGAAAAAATATGCTATACGCCCTTTAAGTGCTCATTTCGCTCGATATAAGTAATTTCTACTTACGTATTATAGATTTTATCAGAATACGTATATAGTAGTTTCCACAAATGACATAGCGCTAATTTTGAATTTTAGTGGTGCTTGACTATTACGTAAAATCGTCAGTTTCAATTTATGTAATTATAAATTTGACCTTGTCATTTTCAGCACTAGTAGTGACCTTACGTCACCAATACGCAATGTTTATTTCTTATTTTAGCAGATTTAAATCTAATACTGTATGCTTAGTTGTGAATTCCTTGAAACTATAATAACATTTTTTTGTTAAGAAGAAAAATCGAAAGAGGAAAATATTACTTCAATTATACGTGTATACAGCACATTTAAATAATTAAGCAAATGTAATAACATATGGAAAATTTAAAACAATTAAAAATTATAACTTAAAGAGATGTTTTTTCTCTGTCATATTCTTTTTTAAGATAGTTTGTCTTGCTGCAAAAATTTATGAGTATTTATTAAAATTTTTTTTTTTAGCTCTTGGCAGCCTCAACATCCAAGAGTCTACCATCCAAACAACAAGTCCGAAACTTAAATGTACATGAATATGTAAGCTATACATTACTAAGGGATAATGGTATACCTGTGCCAAAATTTAATATTGCAAAGACTAAAGATGAGGCAGTGAAGTATGCCCAGGAACTAAACACCAAGGATATTGTGTTAAAAGCACAGGTAATTCAATATTTATAAGTAAATTGATATGTAATTGTTTTAAATAATTTAACATACTTCCATCCATCCATCAGCCTTTCAACGTCCACTGTTGGACATAGGCCTCCCCTAATTCTCGCCACTCCGTCCGGTCCTGTGCCCTTTGAATCCAGCGGATTCCCGCTGCCTTTATTTAACATACTTATGTGTATCAAATACCTAACTTTAGGTTCTAGCTGGTGGGAGAGGAAAAGGTGCCTTTAAAAATGGGTTGAAAGGAGGCGTGAGGATGGTTGATACGTGAGTTTATTTGACTGTAATATTGGTTATACATTATTCCTTTAAGTATTTGAAGATAGTATTAATACATAGATTCACTATTAAAAACTTATTATAATTTGAATTTTGAATCAAAAAGTTATTTTTTTATTAAAAATGGCTACAATGAGTGTTTTACCACTAAGTTCTGTCTGAATGAATATGTGTGAAGTTAAAAATAAATTATAATATTATATATGTATATCAGAGCCCATTATATATTATGGGAAATTATATATTATGTTCTACTCATAAAAAAATATTGTGTAGCACACATTTCCAAATTTCTGGTTCTGGTAACACAACACAACCCCACATAGATTCACATCCTGCTATATGCAGAGTAAGTACATCATGGATCTAAAAAAAATATATGTTTTCCAGACCTGAAGTTGCTGGAGATATTGTTGGAAAAATGCTGAAACAGTATTTAGTGACAAAACAAACAGGTGCAGCTGGCAGAATCTGTAATATGGTCATGGTCACTGAAAGAAAGTTCCCACGTAGAGAGTTTTATGTTGCAATTATGATGGAGCGCAGTTTTAATGTATGTGTATTGAATATTTTTGTATTCTTGTTAATACTCACGTCCATAGTGGTATGGAAGTATATTTTAAATTAACTAGGCTTGATCATGTACACATCAACATTGAGGTTAATTGTGTATCAAGCTAATTATAAATAACTGGCTAGTAAGAGATTATTGATCATGGCCTTGTTTGTTGCTTTAGTAGCATGTTATAAATAATGTGCAATTATTTTATGCATTAATAAACAAGATAATTTTAAAACAACTGAACTGAACTTTAACTGAAAGTATGATTATGATTTCAAATCACATCCTGAAGTATGTCTTTAAATGTATGTGTTGTATAAATTTTGCAACAATATAAATAATATTATTATTAATACAGCTACAATTGAAATGTTGGCTTAAAAATGATAATTTTGTAAAATGAATTACATTTGTGAGAAAATCAGTAACAATTAGTTAAAAAAAAATGTAAATATTTAATTTTACCACAGGGTCCTGTTATAATAGCATCATCTCAAGGTGGTGTTAATATTGAGGATGTGGCTGCGGAGAATCCAGATGCTATTACATATGAACCCATAGATATTGTCACAGGCATTACCGATGAACAAATATCACGTGTGGTCAACAAGGTATGTTACAACATATATGAATTTTTGAACAAATTATAACATAAATTGCTTCCTCCTATAGTAATATCTTAATACTTTTTGCCACACCTACTTCTTATGTAATATGGTAATAAGTTACTTTTATTGTGTGCTGTTTGGATTAATTTGTTGATAAATCAAAAGTAAGTCTTATTTAGTAATATAATCTTATGCGGCAGTAAAGGCACATAGAACCTAGTGCCAAAACACTTTGTCTTCCACATTCAAATAAATGGCATGTTAAGCAGTGGAAGTCAGTGTCACTCTTTATCTTGCCAAAGAGGGAAATTGTAAATATTTTAATCTCTGGAGATTGAATTCACAAGACAGCAAGACTGTCTTGATAAGCCACAATGGTCTTATTTTTTTTTAATTCTTAATTATTTTTTTTATAATTGATTAATTGCCAGTTTTGCTTGCAAATAAAAAAAACAAAATTGTATATACATTAATTATTTAATTAACCATTAGTCCAAATAGACTAGGTTTTTGTGGCCCAGTGTCACAGAGGGTCAGACTGAAAATGCTACAGTAGTGGGTTCCATTCTTACTCGATACAATGAATTATTTTAATTTCCTCACACTAATAAGGCTAAGGGCAGGATTGTGTTTCGAAACTTAACAATGCCTTAAAAATTGAGCAGAAATCTTAATTAAGTCCCTGTGCCTACCCTGCTATATACTGTTTGCCGCAGGAAATTATATTTACTTTGTTTCTATTTTAGATTGGACTTGGTGAAAAAGCTAATGAAGCCTGTGACATGATTAAAAAAATGTATGACCTCTTCCAAAAGAAAGATGCCTTGTTGATTGAGGTCAATCCATATGCTGAAGATGCTGTTACAGGCCAATGTAAGCTTATTCAATTGATAGTTTTATAAAATTAAAAATACAGTGTGTTTATCATGTTGTAAAAGTTAAAAATTTTTTTTTATAAAACAAAAGAAAATTTAGACTTCATTTCTATATTATAATTACTTATATGTATTTCTGTCGTGGCGCAGGGGCACAAGGATGTGACTGTAACGCGGCGGTT
>FAPJ01007257.1:2990-13006 GCA_001485985.1 Heliconius ethilla aerotome | reverse complement strand
AGTAGGTATCGATTAATTACACCTTTTGACTTCGATGATCTGAAGGTGAACTACTCAAAAACGTGGGTTCTTGGGTAGTGTGCAGTATTGGAATGTTGTATTTTTTATTATTTTCACACAAAATATTAGAATTTTAGAAGTTCGTGATATTTATTATTATACAAACATGATGTGATGTTATATCTAAATAAATGTCTGTTATAAGCAAGGAAAACGGAGTGTATCAACACGCAAGGTGCATTAAAAAAAACTTTAAAAGACATTATATATATAAGTTATTTGGAACATTATAGTAATTGGTAGATTGCGAGTGGTCAACAGCCACGCAGAGGTCACGAGATTGAATGATAAATTAAACACAGATTGTCTCTGTTCCAAAGCCTTACATTAAAATTTATTTTATTTTTTACATATATATATGTTTGTCTGTTTATTGTGAATAATATCTTACTTGTGTATGAATTATATCCAATTAACACCATATAATATAATAAATATAGGTGTAACTAGTAATTCATCCATTGCAACCTTATTTAATACAATAACAAAATTATCATATCTAGTAGGTTTTTTCCAAGGGCAGTGTTTCGTGTCATTACACATGGTTACTCTATTCCAATAACGAAGGTAATATATAAAACATAATGCGACATCGTTTCTTTGACTAAAGCAGTCTACTAATCATTTTTTTGGTAAACCTTTTAAAATATAATTTCCAAGTTTTTTCTTTAGTTTCTTGGCTATTACTTCTGGTAAATGTGCAGCCACGACCCCTAATGTCTGTACCGTATGCTGAGTCCAAGTATCGGGCGACCCAAAAGCATCTTTTTGAATGGCCAAATTGGCGAAACCTTGGAGTACATCGAAATTACAGTTCTTCAACATTCCAATTACTAACGAAGCTTCTTTATACGCCTTGGGATGAATGCCTTCTACTTCACTTTTATTTAAGGTGCATAGAATTTGTCTGAGAGCAATCAAATCATAGCTCGTAAAATCCTCTGGTTGTTTCGCCCCAAAATCTGAACGGACACGATCGGCTATGGCTAGAAGCTGTTCATTACTCAAACCATAGTCATACCCAAAATTAGTTATAACTTCGAGTGTACCTAGGGTCATATTTTCATAATCTTCTGGCTGTATCGCAATAGTCACCCAGTGGAGCATAGCTAGCGTGTCTTCTGGTATGTTGGGTATTCCAGAATAGAAATTTATTATAGATTTCCAAATAAATGTCGCTTCTGATGATGTAATTTTGTTTTTAGCCAAATGTGATAAGCAATCCAAAACATCTTGAGGTGATAGAGACTGTAATTCATACAGCTTGATCTTATTTACATCAGATAGTAAGACCTCGTTACATGTCAGGCTGCTAGCAGTTCCCATGATGAGGAGCAAAATAAGTGTTGAGAAGATGTTCGAAGTCATGCTTTATAGCGATTACTGATATGAGCGAGCAGTTTGACAGAAAGTAATAAGAACTTAAGGTATAACTCATTTTTCATGTATATTTCAATCAACATTCTAAATGTCACAAACTAAGGATGTGTTCATAATATCTTAATATATTGTAATGATTTAAAATCTAAACATTTTTTTTCTATGTGAGTATATAACAGAGAAGGACTCCGATACCCTGTTCGCCAATTTCTGCCTAATGCAAAATCTGCAGTTGCTAAATTTCGAATTATAATTCTTTTAACTCTATACATCAGATTTAATGAAAATATTTATTAATATTATATTTTTAATAATTAAAATTGGTCCAAACCAGCAATTATCGCGCGCAGGCAGCCATAAACAAACTGTGCTTCGATACTACGCCAGTAGTTTCATTTGAAACTGAGTTGTGATGACAATTTGCTTTAACATAATACCAATTAGAGACTATATGATAATAAACTTCAAAACACGTTTTAAAAATCAATATTCACAAGTGTTGTACTGTAGATACTAAAAAAAATAAAAATCCTGATGAGATTCAAAATAAAAAAAACAAGCGCAATAGTTCTATAGGATTAACAGTTTGGACCTTTTCTTCAATCAATTACTCAGTTAAATTTACATATATAGTGTACATACATACGTACACTCATAAACACATTACCTTCGTTTGTTTCGCTCAGTCGGGTAAATAGTCAATCTCCGCGCTATGATATCATATTAATAACTTAATATAGCATCGACGTATTGTATTCGTACAAGCTTATGTTTTCTAGAAGCAACTATAACCTTGTTATATCATCTGCTATTACAGCACAAGATAAAAAAATAGGAATAATTTATTCTATGAAATTAAATTCTGAGCATAAAAACTTAGTTCATCATACACAATTACTTTAATAGCTGAATGTATCATTAAGTTTATTATTTTCTTAATGTTATATTATTTTATTACTTTAAGTCATCAGAAAATCAATATTGTCTATAGAAAACATAGATATAATATATGTTTTTTGTGTTTTTACGCTGTATTCAGTACAAGTGCCGCGCTTGGCCTCTACACCACAGCGAAGAAATAAAAATATGTATAATAAAATTTCCTCAAATCCGAATCGAACCCACAACCAGTCACTTACACAGTCACACGCTTGTGGCCCCGCGCCACTACTGGCCTCAATGGCCTATACCTATCAAAGAATATAAAATACAAGTTTTAAACGTTAGAAACAAATAGATCATCCGTATGATTCGCATCTGATTCAATATGGCTAGCTAGTGCCCAGTTTAAAATTTAAAGGTAGAGCTACCAGTACAAGGTCGTTCAATACAAAGAGAGGTCTCCTGAGTGGTCGGAGTGAACGTGCCTCCCTGTAATTTCTGGGACTACTGCCATTGGAAATTTGAATCCTTTGAAAGCTGAAGCTTTGCACTCGCAGTACATCAATTCTAGTAATCTAACAATCTATTAAAGGATATTGTTAAATTAAAATTAAATGAGCTTCACGCTGTATCCCGCATATAACAGGGTAAGCAGAGGGAACCTATTAGTAAGACACTACATTCCCCACTTTCAGCCGAATTCACTTTGTTTAAGAAAAATTTTTGAAATTCTACATAATAATAATACAAGAAATTTTCTCTTTTTATAGAATTAAAATTCATTTAATTGAATAGTAACGAGCACCTTTATTCAATCAAGTGATTATTGCAAATGTAACAATTAGTTGTTTATTTGTAAGCGCGATCGGAAAATTACTTTAATTTGTCTAAAACTTTGTATTGGTTAATAATTTAATAACATACTGTTGTATGATTATTAAAATGCCAATTTTTTGCAGTAGTTGAGACAGAGAAAAACTCAGCTCTCCTCCCTTATTCTATATATTGTGTTTTTGGAACCCCAAGCTGTTTCCCGCAAACTGGGAACCTAAGAAGACACTCAGTTCCGATTAAGACACTTTCGTTCCCCACTTTCCGCCTACACTGGCAAACATAACGCCGCGCTTAGCCTCGTTACCAAAGTAATGAAATGAAAATATTAAATATTTCATTTCCCCAAATGGGAATTGAATTTAAGCTAGGCTTCATTACAGGCTATATGATTCTGTATATTGAATTTCAGAACTCAATGAAACTCAGAGTGGAAATCGAAGCTACAGCCATCACGTTAACATTCAGCAAATGGGATACCTTAAATGTCTCTACCTCACATAATGCGGGAGATATATGTACCTCTCCCGGTTGTTACTATTTTTTAATTTTGTCTATGATAGAAGAATTCACCTGTATTTGGTATTTTTGATTCTTAATAATATCCATAGATTTCTTGAGAAACTAAAATTAATTAAACTATAAAACATTTTTAATGAATGGTATTCAGGAAATATGAAAAACACTTAATGCCTCTATATTAAACAATGTAAAGGATATTCCAGAATATGTAACATCCGACAAATGTTACAATTTTATCGGCGCCTTGAGTGAATTTTAGATATTGACAGGTAAAGCAATTGTGTAAATGACCGTAATGGTTCAGCGATCAAATAATTAGAATTCCGCACTGGATCGCAGTTACTATTGACGAATATCATTTTATTTTAAGTATTATAAAAAAATAATGATCGTGCGAAAATAAAAATCGTGTGTCATGTTAAGAAGAATTTATTTATGCTTTATCTGTCGCTCGGGTCACACACTTAACTGAATTTATTAATTGTTCGTATAAGAAAGTGTAAATGAAAAAAAATATTGATAAAATTATATTTACTTTGGTTTTTCTTCGTATAAAGTTTTACTAAATGTAAAAAATGTATATATTCTCAAATAACTATAGCTATACGAAATCAGTAATGTCTGTTATCACATGAAATTTTACAATCAGGCCTTAGGATGAATCGCTATTATAAAGTTTATCTCTCTCTCTCTCTCTCTTATAAGTTACTTGCCGTGGACCAAAAGTTACATTTCTGGCAAAAGAAAAAATCTAAAAGTTAGTTACGATTAACTTTTATAAGTTATACTTCTCATTGACGTACAATTGGTACGGAACCCTCAATAGGAGAGTCCGACTCGCACGTGACCGATTTTTATTTAATTTTAAAAATCATTCTTGTGCTATTTTATTGGACATTTTGCTTATAATATTCACATATATTTCTATTACAAATTCAACAAATTAATTAACAACGAAGCTCACAAAGGACTGAAATGTAATTTAGGATTAACTCATATTGCACGTGTACTTTGTAATTGAAATTCTAGTTCTATATTAAAATTTGTTTTAGTTTTAGTTTTAGTAAATAAATTAAACGTTATTAACGCAGCGAAAAACATATTCATTAAATTTTATATCGACCATGGTTATTGGACCAAAGGTTCAACACTCTTGGCTGTTTTAAAGGTTATTTTTAAATTTGTTATTTATAAAAACTGTTAATAACTTCTTTAAAGGATGCAAATTTAATATGTGAAATAGTTTTCAATTTTTTTTATCATTTTGTACAAAAGCGTGTTGTTTGGCGGAATTCATCAAAACAAAGAATTGAAAATATGAATATTATTAAATATATGCCTACAGTCCACCAAGGAGAGATCGAACCGACCATATAATAAATATCTTAGCTTACAAAAATATATATCACTGATAAATTATATCAATATAAAAATAGAAAACTGTTTGAATAATGAAAATTGGAAAATATTAATACCACATCTTAATACAATTGTGAAATATTTAATTTAGGTACTTCAATATACAAGTGACTGTTTCGTCCTCATTTAGTAAGCTCTTATAAGGTAGAGTATATTAATTATTCACACAACCTGTATATGTTTTTACAAGCTCATCAATAATTATAGCGGTATTTATTATAAAGGAATTATATATTATTCATAATTAATTGTAATTTTGGGATTTTTTAGAACTATTTGATTATACGTTGTGCCTGTGAATTTAATTCAAAGTAGAAATTTAACTTTTGGTCTATTAATACAAATTCTCGTAAAAAAATAAACACAAATTTTCGTAAGTAACACTATACTTCTAAAATGAAGGATAAATATTTTTTTAATGTCATAATAACCGGTTAGCAAGGTGACCCTGGCCAGAAGGAAATTCCTCTATATAAAAATATTCAACTTCCAACAAATAAAATGATGCGCACGACGTGTTTACTCGGTTATAATAATTTTAGATATTATTTTTAAAAAACGCAAAAGAAGATATTATTTTAAAAAAAACAAATTTTTTATCGATATTTCATAATTTATTAATGTTAATCGATATTACCAATATNATATTGGTAATATCGATTAACATTTTTTGTTACTTTTTTAACTCAATTCATTCGTATAATTAATGTGGATACGTATATTTTGTATTCGTATTTTCATATTCAGCTTCTCGCTGTATCCCGCTTTGGACAGTATGCAGAGGGAACCTCGAGTTACGATATTATGTACACGTTACGTTTTCGTTTTCTACTTTCCATGGTTTCCATGCATTATTCAAGACTTGAAGAATTCATAATTTGAGGATATAATTATATGTACAATAAAGCGCTGTGCCACATTTAAATTATAGCTATATTTACATCGACGAACTGCATTTCAACAATTTAAATAAAAAAATATTGAATTTTTCATCTATGTTTCTTATTTTTTTTTTAGTAAATGTGTATGAATCTTTAAAAAATAAATAAATAATTTCGTTACATTGAAACAATAATTATTAAGAATTCATTACAAAACTTTTTACACATCGAATGTTATTGGGGCACTCGATCGATTGGCGGCAGGTGGAAATGTGACAGTAGAAACTCGATTATCCGGACCTCAGTTATACGGATTCGGGATTATCCGGACTATCAATCAATACAATCTAACCTAACTACAATGAATAGAAAAAAAAAGAAACATCCAAATATTTTTGTATCTTCGATTTCATGGCACTCTGCATGTTAGACTTAAAATGCTAACTATAATAAGCCCTTTCAATATTTACTTTCTATTCAAATAATTACTATAGATATACATACATCTCATTTAAATATTTTAATTTTATATTGAAAGTAGTTAAATATAAGAAGATTTAGTTTCTTTCAAAAAGCAATCTGAAGTAGTCTCTTAACTGACTGAAGCCAGAGTAAACGAAAACAAACGTTATGTAGAATAAAAGTGCGTTTTCAATATAAATTTTGTAACTTGTCATTTTCTGTAATATTACTTTTCCAGCCACAAAGTAAATTTAATAAACATAAACTTAACAAATATGTGAGGGAGAGAGCAGGCAGCTCAAAGGCCACCCTCGGGCGACGTCCTTGTGACCACTGCAAATATTACTGCATAGGAAATGGAAAACATTCGCAACGCCGTAAAATATTATTACTTAAAGTTACATTTTATATTCAATTCTTTTTTTTCAACATCACGTTGTATCACGTTGTATCTCGCCTGTAGCAGGCAGAGGGAACCTAGTGTTTTGGCACACACCGTTCTCCACTTTCCGCCGAATTTTCTAAAACAACAATAGATAAAAATTTACTTCCCGAGTTGGATTTTTTTCATGGAAAAGGACAAGGCAAACGAGAGTTTGGGGCTACCTGATGGTAAGTGATCTCCGCCACCCACCACCTCGTGCAACACCAGAGGAGCTAAAGGTGCGTTGCCGGCCTTTTAGGTGGGAATAGACGGGCTTTTCAGAGGTGCCCATGTCATATCGACATGGAAACACTGCCGCGAGTAGGCCATTCCGCAGTTCCATAGCTCGTGGAAGGAAGTTCCAACGAAACCGCACAGAGCCGATAATCGTCACGTCTCTACCTCTACATTCAAAATATTTTTATTTAATGTTTAAAAATAAAATCTTTATCGATAAATATTAAAAAGATATCTATTTTATATTTTACTACATGTGTTATGCTCGTAACAAAAGATTTTAAATACCTCAATAACTGCTACAGTTTAAAATAAAACTAAAACAAATTGTGCCAGTTGACATTTATATGCTTGATATTTCCGTATTACTTGCCCTTTTGAAATTACTTCAACCGTCGCTCGTGCCTGTTTATATGACATTCGTGAGAAAAAGAATTAAAATATAACAAGAAAAAAACGATCTATCCCCCAAGCACTATATGCTAAAATTAGATTTTGGTTCATGAAGCCCCAATTTATTTATTATGTAAAATAGTGAAATGATTTTTAAAAGAACATTGTAATATATGTGAAATGAGAAAAACAAATGTTGGGCTTCTATTCTCTGTTGAAATGGGTGAATTATAGACTGTTTATTTGACAAACCTAGAGGTAAACATAATTAAAAACCCTAAGTTCTATCACAAGAGCCTCAACTTATTAAAGTTTTTATCACATTTCAAAAGTTTCTAGTAACATTATGAAGATTTAAAGCTATTAGTTTGTTTATGCTATAGTTTTATATTTCATAATGAAACTAAAGGATAACTAAGAAAGAAAATCTTCTCGAAATCAAGAACAGAGGCTTTTGACGATAAATCAATTACGTTTGACGTTCCCGTGACAATTTAATTGTGAAAAAAAAAGAAAACTAAATTCATACATAGACAATAAATCAAATTAATTAAGGCACAGATAAAAAAAAGCTTAAAGACGTAATGTGAACGTATTCTAAATATATTTAGAAGAATAAAAAGTAATGTAATATAACCTACATAAATATTTCAAGTTCGAAGTCGAACAATGTCGGCGAAGTCATCAGCGTATGTGGGTCGCTAGTTATCATCACATCAACATTTTAGTTTAGTTATGTAATAAAATATTAAGACATTTTTGTAATGGTCTTGCGGAATCAGTTTTAGGGTTTTGCGGCTACATTAGAAGAGAACGTGAAACGGACGTCAAATTTTGTTATATATAATATTTAAATATTTTTTGTAATCGTATCACGCATGTAACAGGGTAGGCAGAGGGAACCTAGTGTTAAAGTCCGTTCCCCACCTTCCGCCGAAGTTTTCGAGGCATTGCGTGTTGAGTGGTGGAACTCATACCCCGGGATGTTCCCTTGGTGCCAAAACGAAGAATTTATTACTATTTATTTATTTATTATGATGAAGTATATACTTAAGTAGGTACCTTTATAATTGTGTTCGTATTATTTTTATATGAGAGTTAAAAATAAAAAAAGTGTAATACATATGAAAGACCGACGACCCACACGCGGCTTTGCTCGCTTAAACTTATTGTTATGTTATAACCAATTTATATGATATCTTTAATAAATTATAGGCAATGTGTTATTCTGGTATATAAACTATATTATTGTAAAGTTTCATCTAAAATCGTTCAGTAATTTATAATATAAGTAGGATACTCAATTAAATACCAGTCCAGTGAATTGGAACGAAAATTAGTGAGATATGTTTATATACAGTTCAGTAAATAGTATTGAAAAAGTAAATATTACATATTTACTGGAATATAACAATTTGTTGTTTCAGACAAGCAATATTTTATATAAAGATATATTCTTATAAACAAAAAGTAAAGATTTTGGTTATAAGAATATATCCAAATATAAAGAAAAGAAGATCTAAAATTATATGAAAATATAGCTTGTTTTATTCATTCTTATGGTTTTCTTATAAATTATTTTAACTTTTTTTATAAAGTTAAGAAAATAAAATTACTTATTTTATTTGCGTTTGTGTATGTTATGTATGTTAATTATTTACAAAATATATAAAAAAACCTACGTAAAAATGAAATTGTAGTAGTGGTCATATTTTTAGGAAATACAGCAAAACAAGACGAAAATCAATAAAATAACATTTATAAAAAATATATATGTTATTGTTATTAACATAACGCTAATAATAAAAATTATAGTTTTTTTTTCTTACATTTTCCTACATTTAAAAAGCAAGCGCTAGCACATACAACATAATAATAAAAAAATATCAAAACATATTCTCTCCTCATCTAAAAAAATATATATTATAACAAATATTATAATAGAGAAAAAAAAAATACTTACAAATAAAAATTGACGCAAATATATCCAAAAAAAAGGCAGTTCACTCAACGGCGTACAACCTAGCAATGGATCAACAACGGCCGCGCTCGCGTCTTCTATCTGCTACGCAATGCAATATCGAATGAAGCAACAATATGATCGCATTAATCATGTATAGCGTGATATAGCATTTTTTTCACGCTTCACGCTGTTTCCCGCAAGTTGCAGAGTAGACAGAGGGAATGTGTTAAAACACTCCGCTCCCGATCTAAAGCCGAATTCTGGAGATATTGCTTGTTGTGGCGGAAATCAACGCGGCGTTTTGCCTCGAAACTAGAGCGGAGAAATTAAATATTAAATATTTCATTCCCTGAAGTGGGAATCGATCCCATTCGACCTACCTTTCGCATTTACAACACACACACGCTTGTTTGTGCCTCTGCATCGCGACTGGCCCCAAATTTCGACATTGAAACTATCAAAATATATTGCAAATTAAAAATTATTGTTATAATTAAATTAAATAAATAAATCAGCTTCACACTGTATCCCGCACACAGCACGGTAGGCAGAGGAAACCTAG
>FAPJ01007251.1:4644-17158 GCA_001485985.1 Heliconius ethilla aerotome | reverse complement strand
AATTTTCAACTAAATGTTGTTGTACCGCAAACTGATATTATACAATGTTTTATACAATGGCAAAGATATAGGAAATACTGGTGGAGCTCGGTAAGTTTTATTTATGCCCCTTTTATCAAGACACTATTCTTTTAGATATTGCATATTGGGTGGTGTAAATGGTTAATCACCTCTGAGTAGAGATTGAATGTACATCCATCACATTTATAATCATATGCTGTTTTACTGTACCACATAATGCTATAGAACACAGTTTTTGTAACATGGTAAATTTTAATAATTTATTTTTCTTTAGTCATATACCTGCATATAGCAGGGTAGGCATAGAGTGCTTAGTGTCAAGACACTCAGTTTTCCAGTTTAAAGAGACAATGCTTATAATAAAAATAATTAATAAATTTTCCCTTAGTAAATGTTTTATATTAATTTCCTATACAGGTGACTACAACTCCGAGTCTTTTCTCAATAAATGATATGGAACACAATGTTGACAGTTCCAATGTAAATATAATAGCTAACTTCAATTGGGGGCAACATATTGTTGAAACTGTAAATATTAATACTAATGGAGAGGAATTGAATAAGAATGTAAGTTTAAACAAGTTGTTTATTAGGTTTATTTGAGACCATTGTGACTCAGTGATTATTATGTATAGTTGTGGGTTGGTTCCTAACTTAAGGAAATGAATTATATTTGTTTCTGCACTCCCAAAAATCTTGATTGACATGGTGCCCATTTCCATTAATTAATTTATAGTCTTGGAACTTCGATAAAAGCAGAGTGGAGTGGACACTCGTCCTAACAATAAATTATCTTTGCCTACCTTACAAAATAAAGTCTAAAGTTAAATAAAATGTTTTGCAACATTTATATTTTCTTATTCATTTCTTATTTAAGAGATTTTTTATCTGTACAATAATAATAATAATGCTTTTCTTAATATTTGCCCATTTTATTTGTGTATGTGTTCATACTTATATTGAATAACAAACATATATATATTGTAATTTTAATATGAACTAAAAATGTTTTCAGAATATCAATGGAAAATCCTGCCTTACCTGTAACCTGGGTGTTGAAACTGCCTTTTTAACTCTTTTATTAGATGGTCTTACAAATACAACAAAAGAAGAATATCTAAGATTACACAATAAAATGGCTCCCTATAAAATTTCTTTTGCATTGGATAGCGAAGGTACTGTAGAAGGTAAAAAAAAACGGAATTTTTAGTCTGTAAATAAACTTGTTTTTTTAATATACTTAAAAAATGTACTTGTCTCTCTTTCAGATCCAAAAGTGTTACTTACTTTAAAAGAATTGTCGACACTTTTGTATCACAAGTTAAATTTGAAGAAAATATCAGCTTGGCTTCCAAATTTTACACTGGCTTTAAAAGATCAGGTAATATTCAACTATGTTTTATTTAGGAATGAATAATTTAGTAATTATAGAAAATTGAAACAAGATTAAAATATAAAAGATAAAGTATGAAATATTATAGTAGTTTGCATTATTAGACATTGACAAATTAAACATTTTTGAAATTTAAATAACCAGTTATATCAACTGGTTGGTCATGGTTCAGGAGCAGAAGCATGTGACTGTGAACACGACTGGTTATGGTTTCGATCCCCACACAGGGAAATAAATATTTATTTAATTTATATTTTCATTTTCTTTGCTTCGATGTTGAGGCAAAAGCGCGGCGTTTAGCTCCGTCACTCAACACAGCACCCAATGTTCCTAAAATTCAGCGGAAAGTGGGGGACAGAGTGGTTTGCTGTGTGCAGGATATAGCGTGATGCTAAAAAGATATATTTATTTATAAAGCCAATAAATATTTTCTTAAAAAAATATATATGTCTATTCAACAGATTACAGAAAATCTACATTTGGGTGTAACATATACAGTAATTCTTAATGAGAATACATTAGTGAATGGTATTTTTTATTTGCTTAATAGCAGTACCATGTTGAAGGTAACATTTAAACATTTTCCATAATATATAAGTAAAGAGAGAGAGAACCTAGTGTTAAGATATTCCTTTCTGCACTTTTCGCCCAACTTTGGAGATATCATTTTTTTAGTTACCTAGTTAGTTATTTTTTTAGTTACTTAGTAGGGAACCTAGTGTTAAGACACTTTGAAGTAGGTACCTACCTAGGGAACCTAGTGTTAAGACACTTTGACACACAAATGAAATTTTCACAATTTTATCTTGGGTAACTTCTCTTTATATTTTGTGTTGGTTTTATTTCAATGGTTGATAATTTCAAAATTTATATTAATCTTCAAGTTTATGATGGCTCTAAGAAATAATTAGGTAACAAATCAAAGTTCAACCAAATTCTTTATATTTACTTTTCCACCCAGACGAAATCGGCGGCTTTGCTAGTATTTTTATAATCAAAAATATTTTAATATGTATATTGTATATGTTCATAAACGTTACAATACCACAAACAGAAATTACAAGTATCAAACCATTACGTATTTAATGGTTTTCAATATAATTTGAAGCGTAACACAATACGCTACTTAACTACGCTTATCGAACTAACGTTGTAATTGACGTGACCGCATTGAGGTTTAAACAGTTAAATATTATTATTTGTAATTATAACCATCAAATTTCATTTACAAAATTATATAATTGTCGAATATAACCTTCTCCTTTTTGTGGGAGTCGGTTAAAAATACTTCTCTTCATCTTATACTTAATGTTATTTAATTTAATTTTTATGTGGAAATGAGATTATTTTTCATTAGATTAAATATTTTTCATAATCCATTGTAGTAAATTTAATATATGCTCTTGTTTATTGTTTTTTTTTAAATTATACTTTTGTATTTTTTTGTTTCAGGAACAAGTACATGTGGCTGATTTTGATTCATATGCTGCTTTATTGTGTGGGAAAAAAATAATAAGCTAAAGATTTTGTAATTAGTGTTGTAAATAAATAAAATTTAAAATAGAAACACGTTTTTTTTCACTTCAAAATTTTAATTCTTATTACAAGAATTACATTAAAATCTTAGAAGCTAGGTTTAAAAGAAAATAATTGATCTAAGTCTGGTTAAGTAATTTCGAATTCATTTGAAAAAAATAATAAGCCACTATGGATAGTAAAAAAGTTTAATTATCTTAGTGGAAGATAAAATATGGAGTTTCATAATGTTACATAGTCCTATTCACTTAGAAGAACGTCGATCTTTACAAATATTACTGTATTTTTGATGAAATTCAGACAATTTAATAGATTATTTCAGTTTATTTTGATGTTTGTGCGTTTGATATTTTAATCAATTTTTAAAACTGGCAACATTTATCAAGTGAACACTATTTACGTCGTAAACATAATTTTTCGTTATATTGTATAGAAATATATTACTATATACTTACTTATACATTGCCCAACAGTTATTTCTAAATAGTTATTTATTGCCTAATGTGGTAAAGTTAATGGCATGCCCACAAATTATCGTGGAAATGTCAAATGCAATATAAGTAATACTAATTTGGTGTCAGTATTAACTTATAATTAGTTCATAACTTGAATATTTATCTAATTGATTTAGTAATCGACAAACAATATTTGAATAAAACATTATCAACCTGTCATCTGTATGTAAATTGTTTATTACAAATATTTTATAATATACACTTCAATAATATTTAAATTTTCCGTAAGATATTTCATGTATAAAATTACTATTCCTATTTCCTCTAAAGAAAATGAAACTCAAATTCATCATACAACACTTAGTGATAATGATCCATGGTTAAGTCAAAGGAAATTAAGTTTATTTTAAAAGTACATAAATTTAGTATAGAATATGACAAATGCCTTAAATAAGTTTTCACAGCTGTAACACCTCACTTGTACAACTAGATCTTAGGTAATATTATTGACTTATAATAATAACTTGACTCCTGTCAATTCATTGCACTCTCTTGCGGCTTAGGCTGGTAGTTGCAGCTTCTTACCTTTAAGAACTGGAAAGAAACAACAAAAATTATATATTAAAAATTAATACAAAATAAATTATATCAATATAAATTCGAAAAAAAAAGTAGTGATTTAAACAATCTAAATATTCTTCTATTCAATTAGGCCATTACAAGCACTTTTGAATCGTCAAGTTACTTAGAAATGTCGATAGTGTTAGTCCTGCAGGAAGGCAGTTCTGTATTTAGTAATATTAGTAACATTAGATCTATAATTTTTTTTTATCTAGGCCGACGGAATCTAATATTAAATCGCTCCATTCGAATTTTTGATATCGCATCATTATCATGTTTTGTGGAGAAGCTTAATGCCATTCTTTATCTTTATACTTTTATTATATTTCGCTTACTAGAGCAAAGAAAATAAAAATAATTCATTCCCCTGAGCAGAAAACCTAACCCATAACCGTCGTGTTTACAGCATGATGCTGCTGTGCCTATATGGCCCCATATTTTTTAATAATTCAGAATATAGTACTATTATCATATCACCAAATCAGTATATTATCAACAAATCAGTACTAATTTTCATTTTCTGAGAATCCTCATAAAAAAGTATTATAATTTTGTAGAGGCTATGATAGCACAGTATACCACTTAGAACAGTGTTAAGTTCTGCTACTCAACATACCACATCATGCCACCCCAATAATATATAATTGATAGAGTATTAACTCCAACATTGTACAATATTAGAAATAGTATTGTATAATATTTGAGCAACTAAATATATTCATGAATATAGTATCTGTGGCTAATACATAGATAATGGAATAAGCCAAGTTGAAATGTAGTAAAAAACTGCATAAAAATAAGCAGTAGATAAACAGGAATAGACATATTCATTAATACATTATATATATTTTTTATAAACATTTGCTACATTGTTACGACAATTCAAAAATAAAACAACATGTAAGAACCTTGGAAGTAACATTGCTGTACAATGTCATAATTATAACTATAGATATTTTTTATTTATTTATGAATAAGTCTTTATTTTAATTACTGATGTAAATAAATATTCTTTATTAGCTTTTTCAATTTTTTTTTTACTTTTTTGGAGAAAACTCCTAGATTTTTAATGTATTAATTATCAGTTCAATTTTGCATATGTGAATAAGATTTTAATAAATTATAAAAGTAGATAGTTATAATGGGAGCTAATTTACATTTTATACATTTTTATTTTCAATGTTTATAAATACATACCTTTAGTAATGTAGAGGTAGAAGAAATCGCAGTACAAAACAGTCTGTACTATGCCAGCAACAATGGCAATTGGCTCATGGTGATTTTCAACAATGTAACGATATATCTGTAAAGACAAACAAAATATTAATTCATTATAGTTAAACATACATTTTCACTTACAAATTCTATTTCACATATAACAGTGCAGGTAAATATATTTTGTGTCAAAATCACTTTGTCCTCTACTTTCTTTCCCTGGTGGAATAACTCAATGCTACTTTGTCTATCAGTACAGGGAAATGAAAATATTTTGTGCATCCAAGTTGATTGTAATCACATCAGATGATGTGCCACAAGTCTCACAATAACTTTCAATTATAAGAACTCTTTAAATAATTTCCTTACCCAGTTCAAAAGATATAGGCCTCTGTAAGAACCCAATGCAAACAAGTAGTGTGATGTGATACTTTCAGCTTCTCCAGTCTTGGAAACCAAAAATAGTTGTGGGAGAATTGCAACCGATTCTAAATAAATAGAGAATGTCCATAATATCTGTAATTAAGTTATAAAAAATATTAAGTTAGTTATTGAAAATAAAATATACATTTTTATTGTAGTTTAGCTTTCAGATATTAGTGATATAAGAAAATTGTAACTTCTATATGTGCATAGATAAATTAAATGTTTTAATTAAAATAGAGCAATGAACTATACTAACCTCCATTACTGTGAACTCACGATTAATCAGTAAAGCCAGAATAAGAGATGGAATTAAGAGGAATTCAATCCTGAATGTGTCGTGGTTGTGATCGTATGTGGCTTTAAACTTGACATACATTAAATAAACAGTCGCGTATGATGCAGCCAAGAACACAATTTTCATTATAGTGTTATATGGAGACACGAATGTGGTCACCAAGTCCAAATACCGGGTCGTATATACTATAGAAAATAGTATTTGCGATTTTCCAGATATTCCTGAAATATTGCAAAAAACATTACAATGTATCTTCTACTTACGTATTAGAAAATAAACGGAACATGCCGGCTGGGATATTCACCTGCACATGATCTGGTTTTCCATATTTTAAGTAATAATATTATAATAGCTAACAGGTGGGACAAGTCCGCAAGTAAACGGAATATATTCATGATTTAATGTTTTATGAAGTATCCTAAATTAGACGCCGCGTAAACTAACTCGACAATCTTCTCATCGAGCAAAAGTGACGTGGCTGACTGACAAAGAATGGCAGTGTTGCTAGCTTCAAAAAAATAATATAATGTATACTTGTACCGAAATATATTATGTTAACTTTTTTCAAATGGCAAACTTAAGAATTAATATAAAGTTATGCTTTTTGCCCCATGCACACTTAGCTTTGCATTCGGTAGGATTTTCAGCTGATTTTGACAATGTCAAATGTCAATTAAAATACTATCGAGTATTTTGCAATAGAAAATTTGAATAATATTTTATTTCTAGAATAATTATGTTTATTTTGTGAATTAAAATAACAAGTATGGGGAGGATTATAAACAAATTAATAGACTGGAATTCTTATGCGTCAAGGGTAAGAATATATAAAAGGTGCGTAATCTAACCTATTCTACAAAATGTTTTCGCTCTAAACATGAAATAAAAGAATAACAAGAATAAATTGTTTATTATTTTTTTAGTTCTATAAGAAGATTGTATAGCTCTGACAGTGGCAAAAATATAGATATTGCTAAAATTAGAAATTTTAGTATAGTAGCCCATGTTGACCATGGTAAAAGTACATTAGCTGATCGCTTACTTGAATTAACTGGAGTTATTAAACCTGGAAATGAAAATAGTCAAGTACTGGACCAATTACCTGTAAGTATTTTTAACATTATTTATAAAATAAATAAAATAAACTATAAAAAAACTTAATAACTATACTAATACTATAAAATACTAATAATATGTTTTTAGGTGGAAAGGGAGAGAGGTATAACAGTAAAAGCAGTAACGGCATCTTTAAACTACACCTACAATAATGAAAAATATTTAATGAATCTAATTGATACACCAGGGCATGTAGATTTTTCCAATGAGGTAATCAAATATTGTTTCTTATCTTCACATTTTATTCTGCTAGAGTAGAGTAAGTAAAAAAACATCTAGTTTCACTTGATTCTCTACTCTGATTTTTACATGTTTTTATGACAGTGAGTTGAATTTTGAAACTAAGTGCTGGACTTATATTAAATAAAATTTTGGTACGCTAAAGCTGGGATACATCATTAATTCATTCCCCTAAGTGTGTATAATTCCCACTGTGCCACTATAAAACAATGCCTTTATTATATAAAAGTTTTAAATTATCACATTTTCAGGTTGTTCGCAGTGTAAGGGCATGTCAAGGAGTAATATTATTAGTAGACGCAAATGAAGGTGTCCAAGCACAGACTGTTGCCGTTCATTCTTTAGCTAAACGAAACAATTTAGTCATAATACCCACACTCAACAAAGTTGATTTGCCGAGGGCTGATCCAGAAAATGTGAAAGCCCAATTGAAATCACTCTTTGACATAGATCCAGATTCAGTAATGAGTATATCTGCAAAGAAAGGTTGGGGGGTCAAAGAATTGTTAGAAGCTGTCATATGTCAAATACCACGCCCACCCATAAGTGATGAAAAACATTTTAAAGCTTCAATAATAGATACTTGGCATGACAAATATAGGGGCATATTGTGCTTAGCTTACATAGAATCTGGTATGATTCAAGTTGGCCAAAGCGTCAAGTGGAGGTCAGACTTGAAACAGCACACTTTGAGATATTTGGCACTCTTAAGACCGAATGAAGAACCAATTGAAAAAGCTGTTGCTGGTCAAGTTGTAATGGTGGGTGAGTGTAAAGACTATTTGCAAATAAAATTAGTAATCTTTGGATGGCATTACATTATCAATAGTCAAACCCTACACTCTTCTTACTCCCGGCATATGTTGCCAGGATCTGCCTTTTTGCTTAACCTACTCCAAAGGCAGTAAGACCATTAAAACCCTACACTCTGCTTTACTGTAATAAAAAATAATTTTTACAAAGTTATTTCTCCAAATGGCAATTCAAACTCACAACCATTGCATTGTCATTATCCATATAAAATATTTTGTATATTTCTTTGCATATTTATTCCAATATATAAACTTTTGAAGGTTGTGGACCAAGAAGTGGAGGCTGTGTAGGTGACCAACTTCTGTCCCTCGAATCAGCTGAAAGTACTAAAATAGCTTCCGCACCGACTGTCAAACATATGGTGTATGCTGGTATCTTCCCATCAGACCAGTCTCAACATATACAATTGGGAGATGCTATTAAGAAACTAGCCTTAAATGACTCTGCAGTCAGTGTGAATGTGGACTCAAGGTAATAGGTTTTTTTGTTTTTTTTTTATTATAACATTTATATGCTGTGCAAATGTTGTGTGGAATAGATTTAAATAAAATATTGTTTATTCATATATTTATTATATAAGTTGAGGATTTATACTAGGTTTATGTTTATGATATCTATTTGGGGAATGGTTATTTTTGATATAATATTTTTTTGTGAATTACTATAAAGATTTTCTCAACTATTGGTTAAAGAGGTTTTCAATGAAAACAAAGAAGTATAATTTAATATTTTTTATGATTTTATTTTCAGTCCAGCCTTAGGCCAAGGATGGAGAATTGGTTTTTTGGGTCTGCTACATCTTGATGTGTTCACACAACGTCTTTTGCAGGAACATAAGGCAGAAGCTATTTTGACTGCTCCATCGGTACCTTATAAAATAAAGTAATCATACCTATATAATAGCTTAAAATAGTTTGATAAGGAATATTACGAAATAAAACCAATTAGGTTAAAAAAAATAACCAATTTTTATGTTTTTTTTCCAGAGTAAAAGGAGCAAAACTTTTGAAACAGTACAAGGGTGAAGAAGTAATTATAACAAATCCTTTACAACTACCGGATCCAAACAATATTGTTGAATACTATGAACCTTTTGTGATTGGTAATATATTTATGAGTAAAAAATTAGTATATTTTATAGGTGTTTTAAATAATATTTTCATTTCTTCGCTTCGATGTCTTGGCAAAGCGCGGCGTTGAGCTCCGCAACTTAACACATATTTTATTAACACTAGGCTCCCTCAGCCTACACTGCTATATGCGAGATACAGTATGAATCTAAAAAAATAAAAGTTTCATCAGAATCCGTTTAGCAGTTTTTGCATGAAAGTGGAACAAATATCTATTTTCCCATCATCCTCACAAACTTCCGAATACTCCCGAGATTTTGCGAGCGCAGCGAGTCAAAATAGAGGTCCGGTTCGCGCCCCTAGTATTAATTAATAGGATTATGGTAATAATGCAATTATATACATTTCAGGTACAATAATAACGCCTGTAGAATATATAGGCGCAGTGACGTCACTATGCGTGGACCGTCGGGGAACCCCCCTTCCGTCTAGTGCGGTTGACGACAGAATGACGCTAATGCAATTCGTTTTACCATTATCAGAAGTTGTTATAGATTTTCACGATACGCTGAAGAGTTTGACGTCTGGTTTTGCTAGTTTCGATTATCAGGACCATGGGTTCCATCCTAGTGCTTTGGTCAGAGTGAGTATGGTTTTAAAAAGTACTTTGGTAACAAGTCTCGAAAATTAGACGGAAATGGGGAACAGAGTGTTAACATTATACTCTCTCTTCTTACTATATATAAGTGATTCATAAAGTAAACCATTAATATTCAACAAAGTGGGACTTCAAGTCATTATTACCGTTTAGTTAAGTTAATAAATAACATACTTTTATGTCATATCAGATGGACATAATGTTAAACGGCGTGCTAGTGGACGAACTATCAACAATAATCCACGTCAGCCGTCTAGAGTACAACGCCAAGAGGTTAACTGCGAGGCTGAAGGAAATGATTCCACGTCAAATGGTGCAGGTAATTCATAATACACGCCTCATACTACTTACCTATATATTTATTAACTTTCTATGTAACACACTACCTGCGGGCAGAGTTCATTCTCACATTTATTTCTTAGTTATTTTTATTTAACCACGAGGGCAAAAGCTAGTGCTAAATAAATAGAAGATTTTTATGTAAAAAAATGTTTTTAGGTGGCAATACAAGCAGTAGTGTCTGGAAAAGTTTATTCACGAGAAACAATAAAGGCGTATCGTAAAGATGTTACTGCGAAGTTGGTATGTATTTTGTATATACTTTTTTAGCTTAATTTTGTATCCTGAACATAGCAGGGTAAGCAGACGGAACCAGGTTATTATTGTTAAGACATTAAATTCTTATTAACATATTTACGTTCACCATTTTTCGCCAAGTTCTTGAGGCATTGCGTGTTGCGTGGCGGAATGCAACGCTGCCGCCGCCCATATTCTTAATCTCCATTAAAAATTAAGTACAATTTAACGTCTCTTGAATGTTTTATATGGTTGGTCTTTGTGAGTAAACAATAATTTTTAATTTCAGTATGGTGGTGATGTTACGCGCAGAAAAAAGTTATTGAAACAGCAAGCGGAAGGAAAAAAGAAAATGAGAAGTGTTGCTAACATTAAAATACCAAGAGACACTTTCATAGATGTATTAAAGAGATAGGATTAAAAATTTATTTAATTTTAATAATTTTTTTTTTCATTTATCTTATAAAGTACAAGATTTTTCTAAAAAAAAATTCACATTTTGTATTCTTTTCTCTGATCTAAGACGAAGCGCGGCGTGTATTACCCAAACGATCATTACCCAGATATTTACCCAGCGATGTTAATATGACTTCAAAATTGTAGATATAGGTAAAATAACAAGACACTTTTCTAATATAAAATACTTACTATTATTTATTATAAATTCATTATTACAATAAGTCATTGCATATTTAAAAATCATAAAAAAATAATTGTAAAACATGCTGTATGTCTGTAAATAAAAAAAAATAACTAAGAAATTGAAAAAAACAATACAGATTATAAACAAAATATTCATAAACATACTTATTTGAACGAAATTGGTAAACTATTTAAATTAATGGTAATTTTTGTGAGTGCAACACTAAACTAGTAACTTATTAAAATACTAACATAACATAACTATACATAATGTGTCTTTCGAGTAAAAATACCAATAATTTGCTCCACTTACCATCCAATTTCCGAGACATTGCGTGTTGAATGACGGTACTAACGCGGCGGATTGACTTGACGACAGAACGAGGAAATGAAAATAATTAATTCCCCCGAACGCGAATTGAATCCATAACCATCTCGTACAATTAGCTGACAGTCTCTAATAATCAATAATAAATATAATATAAACAGTAAAAATGTATACAACGCCATTTATTTGATCCTCGCAGTCTAATCTAAGGCAAAAAAGGAAAATTCTTGCAAAAGCTTCAATGGACAATAATTATATATAATTAAAAACATTTCTCCCAAATTCTATCTAATTTATAAATAACAAGTGAAATGTATAGAATTTATAAATCCAATTAAAATCAACATTTTTTTTGAGATCTTTAAAAAATATTAAATGTAGGCATTTAAAACAAATAATAATAATAATAGTAGTAATTGTTAATAGCCATGAGTTTCTTACATCATAAAGTTTCAATCACAAGCTCTTTGGAGAAGGCTTGGGAGATGACTCCTATTCATATTTTTCATAATAAAAAATAAGAAAAAATATTTTCTATTGATATGATTATATTTTAATAAGATCTTTGACTCTCGTGAATTTTACATAGTTTAAATGAAACTCTTTACCTAGATTAATTGACTGTATTTAGTATTAGATTTTTTTCGGATTGCCTGTATACATGAACCTCAGACTACTGCAGTGTTAAAACTGGTGTTGTAAAAGTGGTTTCCAAAAATATTTAATACTAAATTTACATAGTTAACTCGGTTAAAGAATCTCATTTAAAATTATTATATTTTGCCAAGATTTTATCACAGCATTTTATTTTGTTGGAATAGTTAATTATAATTATTTTTACATTCTCTCATTACTTTAAGAGAAAAGTGCCAAGGGTACCAAATTCCAAACAATATCATTTATTAAAAGAAAATAATTAATTTCTGATTTGTTTTGAATTTCTAATTTAATTTATAATTGTTTTCATGAGCCATACGATTATTTTGGAAATTTGTGCACTTGTAGGATTCAAGCTGTATTCAATATTACTAAATATAAAATGAAGAAAAAAATGTTTTTTTTATAATTGAGTGAAGCAAGCGGAGCCCAAACGGTTTGACCGATTGAGA